>JAQGAP010000272.1:0-44493 GCA_034697805.1 Orchesella bifasciata
GAGCTAGCAGTGGATCTTATAACTCGTACTCTGGCTCTAAGTACTGATATCAATGCAAATATTGGATTCAAATTTCTAAAATCCCTACGAGCTCTTCGTTTACTTCGTGTAATAAAGTATGACAATTGCTGTCTTTATCCTGTTTCAGTATTGAAGTACTAAATGTTCTACTGATTATGCTTCTTTTCTCTCAGGTTCTTGCCGAATTTGCAAGTTATTGTGGCCACTGTCTTCCAATCGATGTTGTCCATCGGCTCTATTGCACTTCTTATGCTCTTATTTATATGTACGCCCAATCAAGTTGTAAATTCTCACAATGCCCCAGAAAAAGTACATTTTTAATTAATGAGTTTGCAATAATTCCAGTTGTCTTCGCTGTAATGGGAAGAGGTCTCTTTTACGAAAGGTTACCAGATAAGTTTGGAAGTTTGTGGTTGTCCTTTGTCACACTATTTCAACTACTAACTTTGGACGACTGGTTTGAACTCTTGGAAGAAAATGAGGATGATGATGGGTTAGATGACGATAGTCTCAGGAATGAGGGCGATGATCGTTTTGCTTATTGGCTGATGTTTATATATTTATTCGGCTACTTAGTCATTGAGTTTTTCGTGTTTTTGAAGTAAGATATTAATGACAACATACAAACTTAATTAGAAATATTTTTGGTAAAAAAACATTTGTTTTAACTTGTCCGTTACCTTCAAAGTCTTTTCGTTGCTGTCTTGGTGGACAACTTCCAACTTACGTTAGCAGACGCCGAGATTCAAAAGCAGAAAGAGGCACTTGAAGAGTTGGAAGCTCAGAAAAAGTTTGAAGATTTGAAAAAAGAAGGTTCTGAAATGGACGACAGCGTTGGTAAATATCAATAATTTTTAAAAAAATACTCATACATAATTAGCAGCAAAAACTAAAAACTTGGCTTGACAGAAGAGATTAAGAAAGACTTCAATGAGGGGGACCAGCAGCTTGGATTAACAGTTGAAGATTACTTTCCGGTAGTTCCTGATTCAAGGTCATTATTTCTGTTTTACTTGTTGCAGTCGTGGTTTCGTTTAATATCATTAGTAGTGGCTGACTTTATTTTCTCATCTTAGAGAGTCGGAACTTATAGGAGAGTTTTACAAGGACATGAATTCACTTGACTTTGAAAGATTTTTGTGGAAGCGACGCCTGACACTTTTTAATATGATAATTGATACTGCATTATCCAGCCGGGTACGAATCGATAACCTGTAACAATACGACTTAAAATATATTCACACTGGTTGGTGAATAATAATGTGAATGGGACAAACAGGCAAATGCGGCACAAGTCATACCGGAAAAAGTAACTGAAGACGATGATGGTCAACATGATAAAAACAAATCCATGGACGAGCCATCTGCGAAAAGTAACGCTGCAAGACTTTCAGAAAAACAAGCTTCAACTTACTTAAATGAGGATCATCCCTCAAATCTTCCATCTTGGAATGCGATGCCACAGCAGAATCGGACTAGAAACTTCTTTTTGAGCCAGTAATAATAAATAGATACACTCTCTATCATTATGGCTAAAAATAGCAGTTTTTTGTATTGTAGAAAATATGCATGCATAAAAACTTGCAAAGTTAAGAAATTGGCAATAAATGCTTTATGCAATATTTGTACAGTAGGTTTTTACTATACTAAATCAATCATTTTTTTCAATGAAGTTTATGGGTTCACATGTATATTGGGAAAAAATAAATTAGCATGAGTTGGGTAATTTGGTAGATCTGCTCATACGTTGCTCATTGTTGGGGAAGTTTATGAGCTCATTGTTAGAAAGTTAACATTATAGTAACTTCCTTTCCTCTTTGCTGACTTTCCCCGTGTTTATAGAGATGCTCACGGCAGTTTTAGTCCAACAGTCCGTCCAAGGAAGCACCGAATATCGGTTTCACGATCAATCTAGAGAAAACATTGCCATATTTTAGAATTGTATTTTTGTAAGACATTTAATAACGCTTCACAATTTGCAATGCCAATACGAAGTCGACTTACATGATAACGAGCGTAATTCCTTAGACTCTCTTCAGGTTCGGCGACAACACGAAGCAAGAATGGATTCGTCTGGGGCAATATGGGAATAAAGAAAATTAATATACTTGCATCGAATATAATTGATATAAAAGATACATTATGTCGTTAAGAACAAATTACGGTTACCTGTTTTGCACTGCGCCCAACGCGGTATTGGAGTTCCGCCACAAATTTGAAGGCAAAAATTACTGGGAATTCATTGTCAGGAGTAGGAACAAGAATAGCAGGATACTGAACTGTTTCGTTTGCAGGCAATCTTATGTTATGGAGAGGAGAAACGCCAAGCAGTCTTTGGAAATCATCCTTGTCCGTTGGGCTGGCAGAAACTGACCAGTTGGAAAAACTTGGGAAGCGCACCATGTCAAACCCACTAAGGATGCAGAGAAAAAGCATTAAATTCTCATTCAATAACCTCCAAATTCATTAGAGTTCACGATTCACAGCAACTTACACCATGTATGGGATGACTGCTCCAAAGAGCTCTGGATTTCTATTAGTTGCAGCTGCAACAAACAATCCAAAGACTCCAGTACCACGAGATATCAGTTTTGAAGGAGAAGTGTAGCCGTTATTAATTAAATATTTTGCAGACGAAGTAAAATCTTCTAAAGCAGAGTCAGTATAAGTTCCACTGAAAATAAAATTTAAAAATCCGTATTATACAACATTTTGCTTCAACTATCTATAGCCAATCAAAATCGACCTTTTACTTACTCTGTTTCTTGTAGATTAGGGATAGCAATCACTGCGTTATAATCTTTCATGTATGAGAAAAACAATCGGAAGTAGAAATCAATGTCGAATTCTCGTTCTACTAAGAAAGCGTATGAGGATCCATTCAATGTAATATCTTTTCTGTGAATGATGACCATTTCCCTTGGCTCTTCGTCTTCACTGGGGAAGCTGACTTTGGTTGAGGTATACAAGCTTCCATCGTAATCCGTTAGTGCAGGTAGTTCCAGCAAGGGCTGCAATTTAACAAAACAATTTTCGTTCAGTCGGAAAGTAGAGAAAGACGAAAAATGTATGCTAAAAAGCATAACAATAACCAACCTGCATTGCTGCTTTCTCTTGACTAGTATCCAGTGTGAAAAGCTGGGGTAAACCTTCGAGTGTTTGAGACCTAAAGACAACCTCGGGATCTCTAACAGTACTTGAGAAAGAAAGAAGCTCGCCAAACTTCAATGGGAACATTCTGATAAGTGTCCCATTGCCCAATTCTCGGAGCTCAGCGTAGGTGCCAGTTGCATCTGAGGTGTAGCCGAGTACCACTTTATTTCTTGATAGAAAAAGTAAAGTAAAATGTTTTAAAACGGTCTAAGTAGTTTATTTTTACATTGTTCGAATTTTAATTATATACTTACGGGGCAACAGCAGACGCAGATTGAAGAATGTAGTTGGGGTTTTCAGGTACCACAACTCGTTCCCTATTCTCTCCTTTGTTATTAATGTCGATTTCAATCAACCGGAAGTTTTTCGCGTCGATACGAGAGCGGAAGTAATACAGATTGTTAATGTTGGTGACGTATTTCTAAAATGAAAATTCAATTCAGTATCTAGTAATGTTCATAAGCAGACTTTGATCATTTTTAAAAGAGTTTGCAAAAAGACATACCATATAATTTGAATTGGATGTGACAATGGGTCTCAATTGCAGTTTTCCTACATATCCATTACTCTCAAATTTGCCGAGATCAGCCAAGTAGATGGAATTTGGTCGTCTGGCTTGGGGTTGATCATTGAAAACTCGAGATCTTAGCAAGAGATAGTTCCCATCTTCTGATGCTTCCATATCCAATTGCCTGAAAAATTAATCCGCAGACATGTATTTTATAGTACACGCAAAACAAAGTATATTTACAATTAGGGGCAAACTACATGCAGAAGTTTGGCTCATAAACAAAATGAAAAGCAGAGAGACTTACACATTTATGGGATTTTTATGGAAATCTTTCAGATTAAAGACCAGGGTATCTTGAGACTGTTGGGTTCCCAACTTATGATAATAAATGTAAATAACTGGTGCTGGTGGTTCTTCATCCCCTTCATCTTTGGCATCAGTAATTTGACGCTGTACCAAATCAAGGAAAGAGTACAATCATCAATCCAATTATCTGCGTAAGAATGCGATTGCAATCTTTTGATAAGTATGAATTATATACAGCAACCGTAGAGTTTTGCTCTCTTACATGGCTGAAGTAAAAGAATCCATTGTTGTTTTTGGTCCATGCAATTTGAGGATAGCGAATATTCTCAAGAACATCAGGATACAAGAGATCGCTGGTAACATTTTTCAAACGCAGATTTCCTGTGAGTCTTGGCGAACCACTCTTTCTTTTAATCAGTTCCCTGTAAACAAGAACTTCACCATCTCCACTCACACCCAAATGGGGAAAGATCATTGCTCCAGTTTCCTCTGAATCCAAGAGTGGTCTTGGTGCTGAGCTTCGGTCATCTTGAACGTTCAGAATTTCCCTAGGCAAAACAATAGCAATTTAGAAGAGATTTAATAACCAGAAGAGAATGCAACCTGATCCTTGTACATTTCGATGCGTTCTCATAAAAGATAACTTCATCTTATAATACTTACTTTCCGCTTTGTTGAGCATAGTAAAAGTATCTTGAACCTCTCTTTTCTGGTTTTCCGTATTTTGGGTATCTCCACAGCTCAGTTAACCTCTCTCTAACTTTTTGTCTATCTGGACAGTCAGTCAAATAGTTAAAGGTTAGGTCATTTTGGGAATCTACAAACTCGGCGACTTCGTTTGAGTTCGGCCTTTCTAACCATCGGTAAGGATCTTTAACCTGTGCGAAAAAAACAAAAATTTGTTAATGGCTAATGTTTTGATGTCAATCTCACTAGTTTTATATTTGACTTTGCCGTACCTTGGTTCCAAAAAACTCTTCCTCTACTTTTTCATCCCGTCGAGCAAAGGGATACTCTAACGCAACGGAAGTAACGACTATTGACAGCACAGTTATCGCAAATACTCCAAAATACCCCATGCTTAAATGAGTTAGCAACACTTGGACAAGAAAACACTAATAATTTCTTAAGCTTTACACCCTGAGATCAAGCTGCTTCTGAAGTGAAGCCAGGACCTGAGAAGACTGGTGGCAACAATGATATTTTTCCCTTAAATCATATAAACATTTGCTCATAGGCATGAGCGATTCAGTTTATCCCAGCATTACCAGCTCGTTGTGTTCATACATAGACATTGTTGGTTGTAGCCGGTTTTTTAAACGATTCAACAGAGTAGACGATAGTAATCATTAGCAGCATATAATAATCTTAAAAGGAAATGAAATGCACGCGGAGGAATTGGCTTATCATACGCTGCCCAATTAATGATAGCAAAGGTGTAGGAACAGTGGAAGAGGAGTCTTATGTACATACAAAGCACGAGCTCAATTTAAAGCCTGCGACTATTACAACAAATCTGAATTAGTATGGGTAACTTTCTAAGCTTTCATGTCAGCCTGAACGAATCTCGTACGTCCAGTTTTGCACACAAAAACGAAGATCAACGGCTTCTTCTGGATTTGGAAGGTGGTTGAACCTCTTTGAGAACTGCCTACGCCTACTTACTTTATACATTGTTCAGCAAAAAAAAACATGCGTTTACTATCAAGATATAAAAAGCAGGCTTACTTTTTATGCTATAAACCAACAAAATTTTCCAAATCTTTTAAAATAATGTACCTGACTCATTTATTTTATTACTCGTGCCAGGAGTTATCGCATGTAATTACTATTCTTGAAAGTCGTTCAAAGTGATATTACCTTTTTACCTGTTCCTTATTACATTGATACAAAAAATAATTAATGAAAAGAATGATTGATAGAAACTGTTTCGTAAGGAGTAATAAGTAATATCTCTATTTAATTAGCTATGTTAGGCACCTCTGCACCAAATTACCCGCAATGTGAATGAATAGGATTTCGATTCAAAGCGACTTGTAAAGAACGAAAGTTCTGCATTATGAATGACAAGTACCTTAATCATACTTTGGTATGGACTTCTGATACAAACTTGTCAGAGCATAACATCAAAAAGCCACAAAAATACATGATCAAGATGATCCAGCACCTTGCTTCATATTGAATTAACTTGCTACACCACACCACAGCAAATCGTTAGTCAAAGGTTTAAAAACTTCCTGCTGAGTTTGCTATAGGTAAAAAAAGCGATTTCCTTCATTAAAAATATCAACACTTCAACGCATCTCTTTTACTCGCAACTATTTTGCATTGTGGTTTTTGAAAGCCGTGAATAAGGCCAACCGTGTAGGTATCAGTGTCTTGTCTGAGTATACCCTACTGGCATAGTATGATTTGTAAACAATTGATTTCCTTTTCCTTTACAATTTCATTATGATCATCATGTTGACCATAGGATGACAATTCAATCCGAACGAATTAAAAGTACCTTAAACGATTTTCTCCTTATTCGAACGCAGATTGTGTTGCTAAAACGAGATTTTATTTTTGTTTTGTAGCGTCTCTGCTTCCTCTCCTATGATTTTTTCTGACATAAAAACCAATTTGCTCTAGTGTTTACCATGAAATCCTACACTTACGATTAGAACGAGTGTAAAACAATACATTTATGGGAGTATACCAGTTGCAAAGGAAATGCAAACGCGATTGATAATAACGTGTTTTGGTACCTATTTCTGGTTCGTAGATCATATCTTCTCACTTCTCGAGAAAATGAAAGGGAAAAGTTGTGAAGGGAATTGTGGACGTGTATATAAATGCAATAATATTGTACTGATGAACTGGCACGTGGGCGAAGAAATGTCCAATAAATTGTCAGTTTTGGCCTAGATCAAAAACACATATCTTTTTTTTACAGTTGTCGGTCTCAAAGTCAAGGTTTTTACATGGTTAATGCATTAAGAAGGAAGAAAACAAATAGAAACGCGATTAGCATGTAAAACGATCTTGATATAACCTAACCTACATCAACTCCTTGTCGTGTCTTTATCAAGAATTCTCACAACAGGCTCGGACGACAGATAAAGTTGTACCTTGAAAGAAAAACATGAAATAGCAATTTTATCAGGCCTAGCGGCATAATAATATCGTCTCTGTAAATTTCCGTTGCATTCAGCAGTCTTTCAAAACCCGGGGCATTACAACTTTTAACTTTTCATTTCATCGATACATTATTTATTGACATGGTCATAGCTGTTTTCCACCTTCAATAAGATGTAAGATGCAGTATACATGCAACGACTATTTATTGCGTGGAACACGAATATTTTAATAATTATATTATTAAGTCCGTTAGCCCTAAATCTTATTCGTAATCACCGTTGTAAAATCTTCCTAATGACTCTGGCCCCTCCTGATTTCTGTTTTCAATATTGTTGCATTCGGCAGTGGAAGGACGCTTAGCTGGGAACATGCTCAATGGTGGTAAATGAATAGAGGGACTCCTAAACATGGGTTGAAATATCTCTTGTGGTCTAGTCACTGCCGGATTCACAAGTGGGGGCCTACTGCTACGTTTGGGAATCTGGATTGTTCGAGCAGTTTGAAGGGGTTTCAGCATTGGCATTCTCCTTTGAGCATCATTTAAAACCTTCCTTGATGGCAGGTGTTCTTGCCACCTTTTCAAGTAGAATGGTGTATGCCTTAGATCTGATTGCGCCCGTAACATATTTTGTGTATCGGGCATGCCCAAACACGCCGGTATTCCATGAAACATTGGCTTTGTTCCTCCACTACTCATCGAATTCTTTGAAAATATTGACTCCTGCTCCGTCGCTATCAAATATCTTTCTTCTGGTGACATTGCATCTAACTGATTTTCTTCATCAGGTTGATCATATCCAACTACTGAATTATTTATTCGGCTGCCACGTGCACTACTGCAGAGAAATGTGGGTTCACGAAAAACAACACAAGAAGGGCTCTCTGGTCTTAAAACACCTTTCTTATCCACGCGATAAAACATGGGCTTCTGCCACACAGTATCCTCATATAAAGAATTTACGGTAAGTGTTTGAGAATTTTCACAGACTTCGTTCTGATTTTCGTCTAAATCAGTGGGATGTTGTCCACCTCTTCTTTGATTAACCTCAAAGATGTGGTGATTGGATTTGCGCTCTTCTTCCAAATTATCATAAATCATTTCCAAAACTGAAGTAGCTTTTGGAAGTTCGGAGGAGTCCACCATATCAGTTAGATCTTCATATTCTAAATGCGTAAGATCAGTGGGTTCTGTTTCTTGTTTTTGGTCTTCCTCATTTTTCATGACTTTTTTTGTTACAACTTCTGGAAGAGGTGGGTTTGTCTGACCAGAAATGAAATTCAATGTCGTCACTTGATCCCCTGAATTATATTCTTTGCCAACAGCATGCTCTTTATCCATTGATATTACAGTTATGCTGTTACTTCGCTTGTTGGTAAGCTTTAATTTTCTTTTTGATTTGGGTTTACCATCAGCTTTCGCCTTTTTCTGTTTACGTGTTTTCATGAGGACTGCATCCGTGCTAATACACTTTCTAACAGGAACAGTTGCTAATGAGGATTCGCTCTCCTCAATGGTTCTACAAGGCTCTGACAATTGTTGTATCATTTTACGCTTTGGCATATAGATTATCTTGATATCTGAGGCTGACACATTGTCTACAACGTTATTTGACAACTTTTGTATCAGTTTAACTTTCTTTTGTTTGGCTGATTTGTGAGCTTTCTTAAGAGCGCGGATAGGGCCTTCTACTGTTGCCAAAATCTTTTGTATTGATGCTTTTGTTAGACTTGCAGAGCTAAGAATGGATACGGATGATTTCTGCACTTTAACCACAACAGGGGATGTCGGATGTTCTTTAGGACCTGTTGCAATTTGGTTAGGTAGCCGTCTTTGAATGTCAACCAATTGCTCTTGCGACAGGTTGGCCTCTGCTTCTTTTCTCTCAATTGCTAGTTTTTCGCTGACTATTTGTAATAATATCAATCGCGTTAGGGATTTTCTAGCTAATTGCGTTTACATAATGTTTTTACAATAAAACTTCTCACCAACTGCTAGAATTTCTTTTAGCAGGCTCCTTCTATCACTCTTGAGGTTATTAACTTGAATAGGAACGAGGATTTCTCCAAGATTTCTAACTAGCTTGTCATCCTCTTCAATGTAAGATAAAAAAGGGTACAATCTCCGGGGTAGGTGAACAAAATTTTCTGGTATCTTTTGCTTCGCTGCATTTCTGTATCAGACAATAGACAAGAAATGTAGATGTTGAAGTGTATCTGATGTTGGAGGCTATATAATATGGTTACTTTATTGGGTACTCACTCACATAAATTTTCTGACAATTTTCAAATGCTGAGTTTGCATGCATCCCAACATTTTATCAGCATATTGAATTTTGCCATACAGTCCTTCAATTTCATGCCTAAGTGATTTAGTTTGCCGTAATTCTTGCTTGAGTTTACGACGATGGGATCTATATTTTAATCACTGATTAGTAATTAGTTTCAAAGGAAAATGGAAGGTTGTAATAAAATAGCCGTGCTTGACGGATCATGTATTAACACCTATAAATGTCAAGATTATGGTATCCATTTTCAATAGAATCCGAAACACGCGTCAGTTTTTTGCCCACGGTATCCTTCTGTCCAGTCAGTTCTTCATGCATAACTTCAGTTTTGGTAAACTCTTTGTCAAATTCCGTAGGTTTTCCTTGATGCACCTTGTAGTCTACTAAATGGGATGATATCATAGAAATAGAAGCTTGACACAGTGGGCAACCAACTTTACTGCTATTGTTAGGTCGATCCCTTTATCACAAGAATTCAATTTTACATTCAATTCAACATAAAACTCGATTACTCGCAAATTTGTAACAAGATTAATATTGAAAAATGTTCGTGCTCACTCTCTGAATAAAAAGCAATAATGTCTCAAACAAAATTTGTGAAACAAATGACCACACCGAGCTAAGGATATTTCCTCATTGTCTTTAAATTTTCCAACAGCAATCCTTGTGTTCCGGTATGCTTTGATGGTGTTTTGTTGGTGTGGGGCACAACCTCTTCCGTGAGTCAGTTTTTGCTTGTGAACTTTGTTTTTGGGTGGAGTACCTGGGGTTGATAAGGGATTTCTACAGACTGGACAGCACAAGTCCTCTTCTACAAATGCGAAGGCATGCGATCCCATATGAACAACGACAAGAATGGAAATTTTCCAGAGCATTCAGATCTCTGGAAAGGCTAACCGTTTGGGATACACTGCAAACTGTGAATTCTGGCTATATTAAACGGTATTGAGTAGCCCATTAAAAAAGACTGTGGGAGAGTATCCGAAGCTACATTTAAATATGCATAATTTGTTGAAAAATGGCATACGCAATAATAATAATGATGTACATGTATACTTTATATTTTATATTGTGCCGAAAATTAATAGACGTTTCCAACCATCGTATCCCTGCGATGCTGATTATCGTGAATGAGTAAATGGTTTTTCATTTAAATTTTTTTTATTAATTGAATAAAGGTAACCTATGGTAAACTTTATGCATATCAAAGTCTACACTAAAAAACGATGAAAGCAAAAAGTTGAGGATTGAGATCAAATGAAATACTGACACTCGTATGGCCAATACGAATGGTATATCTTTATTACTTCCTTCATACAAGATGGGCAAATCGTCACACTAGTCAACTAATACCATAACCGGCAGGTTTCGTGGAAAATAGAGGTTGGTTGGTCTGCATAACGAAACGGCGCACTTGACGTTTATTAAAATGTATGTACATTGTATATTGGATTTCTGGCCACAAATATATTGAAGCACTGTTTTAGAAAACGTATAAATTGAGATTACATTTTATGAAGTATTCGTTTTGAAGAAGTACTGTCTATACGCAAAAATAATCCACATTCACTTAAAGAAATCCGTAACCTCATCCAATTCTCGCTGTCGGGCTTGTTTATGAGCCCACCTTGCTTCTTCAAGCTCGGGAGGTACTTTATATTTTTCATGAAATATTCGTTCCTCACAAGACGGACATTTTTTCCCACCTAGCCGCAGAATGCATGAAAAAACCATTATGAAACTTCAAACAAAGTAAAATTTTTATTACCATTTTTACCTTGAAACGGAGGCGTCTTCATATATTTGACGAGACATTTCAAATGAAAAACATGTCCACAATAAAGTCGTTCTACGTGATACTTGCTGCTACTTTCATTTATAACATTTGCAGGGTCCTGTAAAAGTCAAATTAAGTAATGCTGACGTTCGTTTAATTATACGGCAACTCGTAAACTTTTTCAAATTTAAGTAGAATGTCTGCAAACCTCAGGGAAGCCCCTGTTATTGCAACCACAACAAGTTTCATCCACGTATCTGTGGACGCTTTCCACAAGAAATTTAACTACGGGGAATAGCGAAGGCTGCTTTTCGAACGTCTGAGCAGCCTTCCTTTTATTCAAAGGAGGCTCGACACACCTACGGGCGATTTCAGTCATTTGAGCCTGGAAATATGTTTGGAAGGCGGAAGAAAAGTTTGTCTCGTTCAATTTGATTCTGTACTCAAATTAAAAAAGCAGCTTGTCATTTCTTATGACTGTATGTATCTGACAGATTTTTGATGTGCCAATTGTGAATTGGACCATGCATACCTAATTTGATCTTGAGGATAATCATCAGGAACACAAAATATTGCGTCATAATAATACTTTCCCTGGCGAGCGATTAAATTAACGGAAGACTGTTTTTGTTTTAAAACCATTGCATCTTCACTCTTCAATATATCGCGTTTAATATTTGAGATCTCTTCAGCGCAGCAACATAATGGCTTCTCCTCCATAAACTTTGAAACCTTCTGAACCACTCTCATTATCTGTGGCTCTCCTGTAAATAATTAATAAAATTGCTTATCACGAATTAATGTTAAATGTATGTATGATGTAATAAGTGTACTTACATACCAAGGCATTTCTTGCATTCATCTTCACACTGCGCAGAAAGACCAAAGAGTAAATTATGCCCTAAAGTTTTTGAAGTCAATTCCACAAGCAGATTAGTTTCCGGATATCCCTGAGGGAATCGAAGCGTCATTGTAAGCGTTCGAAATTTTGTTATACTGAAAAAAGGACAATGAATGCATTTTTAAAGCATTTGCAAAATGAATAACTGCATTTCTTGAATATTTGACTGCATTACCTTATTTCTACTTTAACATATTCTTGACTCCAAGTCATCACTTTTGTGACGGTGGACACTTTTGCTTGAAGTTTGATTTTGTACTCATCTAGCTCTTTTTGTAGTTCTGGATTACCCATGGCAGAACATAAGCTGGTAGTGGTTTGTTAAATTATGTAGTCTCGTAGTCGCAGATGTGGATATGTGGTATGGTACCTTAGATGCAATAGCACTTGTTACGAATGTAAAACTAGTTAAGTTATTGGCGTATGTACGAAAAATGTAAATATTTACATGCGTCTGGTCCTGATTTAAATCAGCATGCTGGTTGCTCTTATAAGCACTTGTTTGTGATGTTCTATAGGGTTTTGAAACACCAAACTGCTTCAGCATGCATGCAAATAGTTGAAGCAAAATTTTTGGTTGTTCTTGCTAGGTATATCATGTTGTGTATATATGCTATACATTACATGACATGCCAGTTGTCAGGTGATCTCAACTCACCCACCTCCTATATAGATGTATTCCCAGGTTCCCCAAGCATTTCCACTTTGTCTTGTTTAGGATGCTTTCGCTTGTTCTTACGCAATGTGGAACCTACGCGTACTCATCAAAGTCAATGTGAGGAAGATGAGTGAAAACTATGCAAAAATTCAAAGAAATCATGCAAACTACATAATATGGTATCGGCATTTATGAATACATACATATAGTATGCTGAAATCCAATGTTCAATTAACAAAGTAGGAGACAATATTTCCCATACTTGACATGTGATGCACATTAAGGAACTGGAAGTCATGGATCAATCTGTGACCTACATACGACTATAGATCTCATTCAGAGTTCAATATTTCATCTAAATATTGAACACAAGTCTTTACGAGTATATATTTTATTTTATCGGAACGGCCAGCCGGCCTTGACTCTTCATTATCAAGTTTACACTCAAGATCAAGACACAAGAGGCGAAGAGTAGAAGTCTGTATGTAAAATGTATGATAACAAGTTTGAGACCACGCTTGAGCAGATATGTATGTAATACACAAATTTGGCTTTCATGGATAAGCTGATTTCTTGGAATCATTGCACATTTTTGTCATTTTGTTAAGCAGCAACCACGGGTGTACTGCGGTCAATGAAAATAATATGGGTCGGTATTTTAAAGTCTTCTTTGTGCTGTCCTTAGCATTGCTTGTTGCATCGACAAATGCCGCAGATAATGACAGTGAGCAATCCATTGTTGTACAAACAAAGCAAGGAAGTTTGGAAGGTTTGATATCCAAATCAAGGAATGGAAATACATACTATGCATTCAAGGGCGTAAACTATGCAGATTATCCTGGAAGATTTAAGGTACGGACTGCAGCAATGAGTATTTCATATATGTATAATGTAATTACTACTTTCTACGACGTATTATGTACGGCCATGCAATTTTTATATGTATTCATATCACTGAAAAATACAAACTAACACAATGAGCTACTTTTATATTGAATTTCTAGGTTTCAACTCAGTTTGCAAAATGGGAAGGGGTTCGATCTGCAAAGGAATTTGGAAGCAGTTGTGCTCAAGTTGATTTGCTAGACACTTCCGGTGCATTTTACGGGGAAGAGGACTGTTTGTTTTTAAATATTTACACGCCCACGGTCAGTACAACTCCAAATAATTCTGTAACAAACTAATGTAATGTTAAATGTAATCGGATTGTTATAGTAGATCACAAAAGGCGCAGGTTTACCTACGATTTTCTGGGTACATGGAGGAGGTTTTACTACTGGGTCAGGGGATGATTTTGATGGAAAATACTTTGTAGATGAGGGTGTAATTGTGGTGTCTATCAACTACAGGCTCGGTCCCTTAGGTACAATCTACAACTGAATCCTTTGATCAAGGTTCATATACTAATTCACGTGTCTCCACATTTCTCAAAGGATTCCTAAGCTTTGGTGACGATGAGGTTCCCGGAAACATTGGATTGAAAGATCAACTGCTTGCTCTGAAGTGGGTGGCTCAAAACATTGATTCTTTTGGAGGGGATGCTAGTAAAATAACATTAGCTGGGTATAGTGCTGGGGCAGCTTCAGTACATTTTCATATTCTATCGCCCCAGAGCAAAGGTTTGTTTTAAAATAATTTTATTATTTAATTTCAATTGTGGATGACTATACTTTTACTTCGGCTTTCACCTTGCAATATATGATACTTAGATCTTTTCCGAGCTGGAATTTCTCAATCGGGAACAGCAACTGCGTTTTGGGCTACGCAAATTAATCCGCGGGATAATGCAGTCAAGCTGGCATCCGCCCTCGACTGTCCCCTTCCTGAAACATCATCTTCCTCTACCAAAGATACTGTAGCATGTCTCAAGTCCAAAACTGATAAGGAACTAGTTACTGCACAAGTGAAACTGAAGGTAATCATCAAGTTTAGTTCGTATAGAGCTTTCATTTATTATATTGAAATGAGTGAAAACAGGGTAATAATGCTTTTGATAATAAATGAAAAACGTTTTGATCATGTATTAGGAATGGTATGCTTATCCTATTGTGTTATTTGCCCCTGTCATTGAACCGGAAGGGGAAGACAGTTTTCTGGTGGAATCACCAGAGGCTATTCTGAGGAAGGGAAATTTTAACAAAGTGAACTGGATCACAGGAATAACAGAAGATGAGGGAGCTTTTTTCGACGTTCCAAGTTTGCATACAGAAATACTTAATGATTCGATTATAAATCAGAAGTGTGATATAATTTTTTAAAATTCAGAAATGTCATTTATGCATTCATCTTTCCAGTAATGACAGACATTAACTTGAGAGATAATGTTGAGAAGGACTGGTTTGACGTGGCTCCAGTAATTTTTGGTTACCAACATTTCCCAATTGAAAAAAGAGATTCCATTTCTTCAGAAATTCGTGAATCATACTTTGATCGTTTTGAAATCGACGAGTTTACTTGGCAGTCTTTCAGAGATCTGCTTACTGACAGATACTGGTTGGAGCCGTTAGAAACATCCATTAGACTTCAGTCACAACATTCGCGAGTATTTCCATACGTGTTTCGATTTTCTGGAGATCATAGCTTAGTTCATAAAATCTACGGAGTTTCAGGCGATCATGGTATGCACATACAACAGATATTATGCATCTAAACATTTCAAACAACCATTCAATCTCAAGTACAAAAGTGTATGCTAAATGTGAGCTTGTAATGCAAACATCCATATTGATATACATATTTCAGGTATTGGACATGGGGATGATTTGCAGTACTTATATCCAGGAGGTTCAATGGGGGCTCCGGATTACACCGACGATCAATCTGTTCAGTTGGTTGATTTTTCAAGGAAATTTGTTAAACTCTGGTCCAGTTTCATTCAAGAAACGTGAGCAAACGTTCATTTGTACAGATTTTCTGCTTTCTCCACACACAAGCATTGCATTGCGTATAGCACACAAAACTATATTTATTACTGCTGCTGCTTCGGAGTAGTAATTTCTGAAACGAATCCGTTTGCAAGTATGCAGGGACAGTTATTTATCAATCAAATTAAAAAAATTATTTCCTTTTTTTTTGCACATAGGAAGCCAAGTGCAACTTGGGAGAAAGAAACGGTTTGGAAATCAATGTTTCAACCAAAACCAACACGTCCTACTTCTTACTATGAAATCGCAATAGAAACTGGAATTTGGGATGAAAATGTACCAACCCGATTAGAGAAACTTATGAAATCAATTCCAAAAGATAAACCGCAAGAACATGGAACAAAAACTGAGCTGTAAACGTCACGTATCGTAACTGAATTCGTATTCGAACATGAATAAAATGTTTATGAAATTTCTTATTATAAAGTCATTTTATTGTATGCCAATAACATTTACTTAAAAGAGAAACTAAATATATAACAATCAAATCATTAAAAACGCCACTATCATCATTTCTTATTTAAACACAAGGCGTATTATATAGTGTAAACACTTAAATTCAATTGTAAGAATAAATTTTACATCTGAGGAGGTGGAGGTGGTGGAATATTCATAAACTGTTGACCAGCAGGAGGAGGTGGTGGCGGTGGCATACCTCGAGGTTTATGATGATCCATTTTAAAACTACACTGAAGGAAAAACTGCTTCGTATCTTTATTCCAAAACGTCCAGAATTTTGTTTCAGTCTGAAATTTTAACAAATTATTCGTTAGTTGCAATTTAGTAAATGAAGGGATACCAATGACGAATTAATCTTAAATTATCTTACCTTATCAACTTCTCGACTGGGCACTTTGAACCCAATGGTTTCATATGGCTCTGCAGCAAAAAGGATGTACTGCCATTTACGATCCGGAGGTTCCACTCTTTGTTCATAAGCAGACATGAAACGGTGTCTAGGGTTAATTCCATCAGCAATTTCAGGATAATCAATTTGGAACAATAATGATTGCTGGCCCATCTCTTGATCCCGTTGTTTTGTAACCCGATATCCGGGACGACCAATCTTGACAAATCTTTTGGGTTCCACTCTCGGTTTTTCAGGGGCGGGCTACAAACATAAGGACATTGAATTAAGAAAATATTAATATCAAGCAGTAACACGAATACTAAATGAGGGCCGAGAGCAGTACCTGTGCAGGAGCATCTTTAGCTTCTTTTGCAGCTCTTCTTGCTAAATTAGCTTGATGTTTTTTTCCTTGCGTATGAGCCAAGTACGATCCCTCATTGTTGTGGAGTGTTAAACACAATTTGCATTCATAAGTTCCCAAATGATTTTTCATAAAATATGGATCCTTGTTGAGATCTATAGTTTCCAAAGCCAGTTGCCGCAAACGTTCCCGTCGATCCCGATTGCTTTCCGACCATGATGCTTGTCCACCAGAGCCAGTCTTGCCACCGGCTCGATGTTGAAAATCCATTTTCAAAGGCGATAGCCCTTACTGCGAAATAATATTGTGTTTATTATTTATAACAATTAATTTTAATTTCCAATGGTTAAACCTACTACAAGACAAAAAGGTCAAATATTGATTATAGAATTCCAAGGTAGTTGAAAGATGAAGTTGTCCAAAAGTCAAATATCTGATGCCAGCAATTCAACAATTAACTTACCAAATGATAACTGATGTCTTGAAATAATTGTACAGATTAACAAATCAACATAAAACCGCAACACAGCAATACAAAGTGTTTTATTATGGGATTGGATGCTAAAGCGTTTCGTTCACTCAAACAATACTCAACTACCGCGTTTCCACAAGGGCAACCTAACCATCTCAGTATCCTTTGCAATGAGCTTTTATGATGTGTATGGGTGATAACAACGCCACAAATATACAAAACCGATAGCTTCTAAACAAACAAAGAGTTTGCATGGATGGTGTTTCGAACATAACTTGTGTCATAACATTGAATTGAGTAAGATATAATTTTGTTTGAAGTGATTGTTATTTTGAATTTGCTGACATCAGGGAGGAAGGCTGAATGTGACTGTGACGTTTTTACTTATTGATCGTCATATCTCGATGGTTAGAAGACGAAGAAAATACAAGTGAAATACAAAAAATCCAATCACCTGGTGGCCCATCATCTATATCACCAACATATGACATACTAGTTCCCGATACCCGACACAAAGTTTCGATAAAACGTGCTTCATTAACACAGGTAAAACTGAGATGCAAAGATATAAGTTTTCATTGTTGACTACATCATTTTGTATTGTGCATCTATCTGGTACAAGGTACTACTTCCAATCGAAATGTTTTCATTAGAAAACTCCCATATTACTTACTTTTAGTATTTGTATAGGCATCATGAATGAGCTTCTTAGATTCGTTTCAATTTATGTCCAGAGTCCTTGCCTAGAAGTGTTGTTGGAAACTTGCATAAGCATTTTTTTGCATAAGAGCTATAACGTCAGTAAACACTGACATAAACATAGCATGACAATGACTCATCCATAACAGTTTATTGAGAATTAGTGGGGCTTTCCAGACGTCACGTAGTTGTCCAGCCGTAACACATTCTTACATTACCCCACACAATATGAACGTTTTAACGGATGTAATGCAATGCTTCCTGTATGTATTCTTTCTGACTGTTGTTTGCACACTACGGCTTATTTTCTTCCCATTATCAGTGTGCTTTGTTGGAGCTTTTGTAAGCGTTCCCTGTTGAGTTAATAATGTATGTAATGTTTACAGAACATCCCAAAAAAAATGTTGAGAGATTTATTTATATCTGACTGGATTTTTTCCCATCGTTCAACTGAATGTATGAGTTTTTCAGCTACAGCCTGCCTAATCTGGGAACCCATTTTTTGCTTTAAGTATTCATTCAACCTCAGCATTTTTACTTGGGCAATAATAGGCAGTAAGCTGAAAGGTCTTACGTGTATTCAATATTAAGTCATGTGACCATAGGTAGAGGCTTAGCGAACTGACGAGTAAAGCCCAAGAAGTTGTTTTGCTGAACTTTTTGTGTAAGACAATTGATGTTCAAAGTGGGGTTCTAGCTAGTTATGACATCATCACAAAACGTTTTCATGCTCTTCTACCTTTATACCTAATCTCATGTTCATTTTACATGACATTACTCATGTTCAATTCTTGTTGATTCATTGGCTTCCCATCAACATTCTCAAACTTCCTTCACTTTGGCTATATTTGTAATTTTAATCTTTTAATCTTATTTACTTTGAATCAACAACTGTCTGTAAACCTTCAAGTTCCTTGTATCGTTCAATGACAAAGGTTCAGTATAGGTTCATAAGAAATGGCTTACTTATTTCTGAATTTGTAATGTCAATGTCGTCACTACTTCTAGGAATAGGAACGAAGCAAATAGGATAGCGGAAGTCGAATTCATATCAGTAATTTACATTAAATTTACATTGGTCAGACTGTCTCGTTTTGTTGAACATTAACCGAAGCCATAGTTCATACAGGATATAGCCATGTAATAATAATATGCAAATGCGGCAGTTGTGCAATGGAATTATGCAATGATGTAATACAAATCATAGAAGTACAAAAGCAGTATACATCCAGATTATTAACTATGATTATTTGACAACATTCAAAATGCATTTATCATATTTATGATGGCTACTTCAATTTCATTGCCAATTCTTGGAGTTTTCATTCATCCCACCCATGTGCTTTTGACAAACATATTGAATCGATTTGCAATTGTTTGAATACCAGCAAAACAGCAAAAGTCAACAACAACCTATTTGATTGAGTTCAAATGCCTTTGGTTCTATTCACTCCTAGGATGAAAGCGACTTGTTCCAATACCATTGTGCCACAGAAGCGATAATATAGATACAACGAAGAAATGAAAATCCAAACAGTTCGTTCATAGGAGCTTTATCGATTAGGCGAGGAAAGTAATTGCAAGAATGCTGCAATGTAATATGTAATTTATTCATTAAGTAATCGATATTCATTTGAACGAACGGAAGTAACCCCTTTTCCAATGCTTAATATTGTAATGCCATCATATATTACACCATGCCATAGTTTGGAATTAGAACGCAGAGTGTCAATTTTATCCAGCGTAGTATGTAGCGTATCGTGATTTTTAATACAAAGTTGGGTTATAAAACGTGGATGATCATCTTTACCTGTACTCTTTTTTGTAAATACGCGTTATTCCAAACTACAAATATACTAAACTTGTACATACTTAATACGTAGACTGATTTTGTCCAGCATGTCCAATGCACGCAATCTGTATTATCGATAAATTAAATAAATTATTGCTTAATTCCATAGCTTAGCCGTTGCGTTGCAGGTTGGTGGTTTCACATGGAATCTGCATGCATTTTATATAATAAATCATATCATTGGATTTCCATAAAAGATATTATTAGAACGCAGTTTTATATATAGTAGTGTTGGATATTTCCACAAATACAAGGGAAAAGTCATTATATTTATTAAGTCCGAGCAGAGGTACAAACTTTATATACAAACGTGCCCTTAATTTATCTTTATGTATGCATATATGCTAACTGACACGCACGACAGAGTAAAAACCTACCACATTGGTGCAATGCATGTATATAGAGTATACGGTCAACCATAGGACATTGGTTTATACTAGATGCTTTCTGTGGAAAGATTGAAGTTTTTGTTAGGTCTGTCTGTCCAATTGATGCAAAAGTAATTCGTTAAAGCAAACTCATGCAATGTCAACCCACATAATGAAGCTGCACGTGTAACCCAAGTAAACAAATTATTTGGGGCAATAGAAGATACTTATTCGCTTTGGATAACCATTTAAATTAATGCATGCGGCTTTCCAAGTAGAAAACATTTAAATTCCAGATTTTATGGTCAACTCAACGCTGATCTGATCAGAAAATAAAAAAAAACTTTAACCAAGAAGAGATACCGAGTATCTTCTGGCTTACCAGTTTACGAACAGTTGCACTATAGATGCACTCGGTAAGACTAGAGTAATTCAAGGTTTCATTTTGCAAGATGAAGGTTTTAGCCAGATAATTAAAGAGATTATTGGTGGCTATGCGTCATCTTTTTATTTTCATGATGCCATTTCTCGCGCATCCCATCCCATGAACAATGCAACATGAGATGATGATGCTATAGTCATAGTACTATAGAATTGATGTTACATATATGGGCTGTGTGCATGCATAATTTCGAATACTTAGGTATACTCGTTTGGTGTTTACATTCCATTCCAAAGGTCTTTCGACGATGTGAAAGGTATATAGGCTGAATGGGTTTTATTCGTATTATACATACATAAATAACAGAAAAGAACCAAACCGTAAGCCATGCCATACGTATATAACATCTTGCTTTTTATGGTCTCAATATCCACTGCACCCCTCTCGAACCCCACCACTTTCCTGTTAATAGGCCTTGGTAACATTTGTACATACTTGAACAAGTTTTGTATTTGTCTATGGAGGATACCCCATATAGCGTGCTTAGTGTTAAATTTTACTAGGTATGCAGTCCATAACACCATGTTGGTCAAATGATTTTCCTATCTACTACGCAACGTACTTTTTGTAATGTATCGCAGTACTATTCCTGTATGAATAGCATTTTTGTGCATTTGAGTACTAATATGAAGAATCGATTATTCATACGTCTTTTTAGTATTCGTGCTAGTTAGTACATTCCTTGGTCGCGATGGCCTAAAATTGTAATGTTGTTGTTGTTCAGAAAGGCTTCCAACTGGAGTAGTATTGAAATTTTTACTACAATTTGAGCGAACAAGGAGAACAGTAACTAATGTTGTGAATTGTGGAATTTTAGTTGTTGGACAAAACACACAGGAAGTTTGGTGTGGATTCAGAAATCCTGAGAATTACCTCGTAATATCACAAGGAGATCTCGTTTTTTTCATGATGGACAACGCTACAGTATCAGAACACTCTGTTTCTTCAACTACTCAGAATCAGCCTACGCCTGGAGAAGTAGATCAAGTTAGTTCTACGACCAGTATTGAAAACGACAATAGTACTGAAACTAATAGTAATAACAGCAACGCAAACACCAATACTCCACATAGTAGGTGTATTGAGCCAGTTGGTCGTATGATTGTTCCACGAGGGTAAGTTAAAACAATTTGAATAAATTTCATATCTTCAAAAACAATTCATTTGAGATTCAAGGCTTGTTGGAATCGGGAACATTGGGGTACATATAATTGCCCACATAATGTAAAAGTTGAAAGTAGCTGCATCATCTTTATTTCATTCATAGGAATACATAATATGTATATGAGATGATAAGTAATATATGCATGGGATGAGATATGAGTAGGTGTGATCATCTCTTTGCTCTTTGTATACTCTAATCCTTGCATATCAGATAGTATGTTCGTATGTAAAACGGATATGATAAAAAATTAAATAAGATAATTAGTTTCAGTTGTAATTTAGCATTACCTGTATTTCATTGACTGTCTTGGTTGAGGATGGTTCATTCATAATGTAATTTCTGGCCAAGATTTCGTAGAATACTGATTTGTTTTGACATAAGCATAAGCAATGGCGATTTAATAAGTTGCTTGCAAAGATATAGTGTAGTCTTCCTCTATCCAAGAATAAGAATTGAAAAGATAAACAAATATCACAGACATACCAAAGCAGCTATTAACAAAGCCACCAATGCAATCTGGTATGGTGAAAGTCATTGAATGGTACTGAGAAAGTTTAGGCTTCGGCATTATTTTTTCATATGCAAATTCATTCTTATATCCTATTCCTATCATCACCAAAGTATCTCTGTAATTATATAAGAGCTGTAAGAATTGGGCTTGTGTTCTTGTCATAACATGATTGTGATTTGTTAATCTTTACAGAATGGAATCGGCGAATCCATTTAGTCGGCCACGCGATTTTGATGCTTTGAAGTCCGAACGTGCGCGACTGGACAGTTTCTCACAGCCTCCTGGTTGGCCCATACCTTTTATTAGGCCGGAAGATTGTGCACAAGCTGGCTTTTTCTTTTTGCAAGATGGTGATAAGGTTCAGTGTGCATTTTGTCGTGGAGTCGCTGGAGAATGGGAGCAAGGGGATAACCCAAGACAAGAGCACCGAAGACATTTTCCACGATGCCCCTTCATTTGCGGTCTGCCAGTTGGAAATATTTCTGTTGATCAAGGAACCGATGGATCTCTATCAAGTACACAGAATGAGGCAGCTGGAATAGACGTCTGCGGTCCTTATACTCCAGATATCAGCCAATTGGCATTGGCTTCTGACCAACCAGGTAAGCCGTTCATTTCGTTTTTTTTTTGCATAAACAATTTCATTTATGTCATTTCTGTTTTTTAGCCTTGTCTTAGTTTGAAGTAATCTAATGTATAGCGGAAAACATTGTAATTTCAGCATCTGTAAGAGGAGCACAACCTTTGGGAGGCAACGGTAACGAAGTTGTAACGAGTCTAGGAATCAAAACATGTGGCAATGGACCTGCTCATCCAAGTCTCGTCACTGTCCACTCTCGGATAAAAACTTTTTCGAGTTGGCCGGTGGAATGTGGACAAACGCCTGAAACAATGGCTGAAGCAGGATTTTTCTACATTGGTCGCAGGGACCACGTAAAGTGTTTTTATTGTGATGGGGGACTAAGAAATTGGGAAGCTAATGATGACCCTTGGTTAGAGCACGCCCGCTGGTTCTCCAACTGTACATATGTGATTCTTAACAAGGGAGATAGCTATGTTAAAGACGTTAACAAAACGAAGCCTCCCGTAGTATCTCAACAGGTGAGAAATACGGAATCACAGTTATTGCCGAAAAAAGACAACACTTATGATGACTTCAGATTGCTGACGAATTATGTTTTCGTTATCCAGTATTTAAACAAGCATGGAAATCTTACAAATGGAAATCCACCTCGTAGAGTCTCAGACCAAGAACTCAGAGAGTTGATTGACACACCCATTGTTCAGGTACGTAAAGGTTACATTCCAAGTCATGATGTTCTGTGTATAAATTTATAAAAGCTTTATATAACACAACTTTATTTTCTCTTTTGTAGGCTGCATTGGAAATGGGAATGGAGCTCGGAAAGGTAAAAGGAGCCCTTCAAAGAAAAATTCAACAAACTGGCCAACCGTTCATTACAACAGAAGCTCTTTTAGAGGCTGTTCTTGGACGGGACTCGGAGTATGAATCGGATTCGGACTCGGATACAGATGAACATGACGAAGATGAGGACCTGAGCCCCGCACCTAGGCAGAGAGCATGTCCTCGACCCAACAATACTTCCACCTCTATGACCATGACTTCATTTAATGGAGTTGGTTCTGGCAGCTCAGCAGAAGCATCCTCAAGCTCGTCAGCTGAACACTCATGTGGAAGCGGAGATGAAGAATCTATACCTACTTCAACTACAGCAGTACGTCAACCAAAGCCAAAAACTGTGGCAAATCGGTGTGCCAGTGGAGACAGTGGAGTTGGGTCAGTAACTACTGAGACAAATAGTTGTGGGGAAGATGAGCAAGGAGAGGTAGCTGCCGAAGCTTGTAACTCTAATGTTAAAGGTAATATATTCAATTCAAAACATTAATCTGTTTATGTGTCTGTGCACAAAGTGTCAATCAAACATTTTAATTGATTGAATGCAATTTTTTTTTTACAGAAAATGATCTCGAAGAAGAAGTACGGAAATTGAGAGAAGCAACATTATGTAAAATATGCATGGATAACCAAGTTGGAATTGTTTTCCTTCCCTGTGGTCATTTAGTGTCATGCACGCGTTGTGCCACTGCGTTGTCAAACTGTGCTTTATGCCGGCAACCAATTAAAGCAGTAGTTAGAACTTACTTGTCATAAATTCTTCAAGTGTTTCTCGAAATTATCAGTATCAGTTTGAAGCAAAAAGTTTTTTTTTATTAAATGCAGCAGCCTATTAGTTGCAGTGGTGTTTTAAAACTTGTGCTTCTGTGACAAGGACGTGATGTAATATATATATACATAAATCGATGATCTGATGTATTTGTTCGTTGTAATATTTATCGTGTATCATATCAAGCTCTTGCTGTCATATAATGTACATAACTAGCATAATCAGTGAAAATTAATTGTAACTAGTAATTAATGGTAAGTTTCATGATAAATTGATCGTTCGTTTGATTAATACATAAGCCAATGTATAGAGTTACGCATTTAGCAGCGCTCTTCGCAACTGCTGTACTGCCAAACTGAAAATAAACTTTGAAAATTAGCACTGCGTAAGTAACAGATAATGAAATTTGATGGGTAATCGTGTTTCATTTTCATAACTGGAATAGATAACAAATAATGTCAAAATGATTTTCATATATCCGCATGCATACATGCTCTGTTGATTGTGTTTGCATGAATCAAACCATGTTGCCAGCATTCCCCAATTTTGTTTCCAGTAGTAAGCAATCGACGAATTTTAACTTGTCGTGATTTCATCATAATGCATCCATCACATACTAATTTATGTGTAATTCAGAGTCTGCTTCATATCAGTTATAATAATTTATCAACCTAACTGAGATCTGTCTAACTCGTTTACCATAGACCGTATTACAAATATGAAAAAGCAAATTGTAAATGTTTGTTTTCTGCAACACCAACACAAGACACAAACCAAATTACAAATAAATACACAAATTTTAGGTGGATAGACAGGCTTTCGAGGAAATCAAAACATGTCCAACCAATGGGGTATAAACATTATTGGTACCTAAATTTTGGAATATCCAGTGGGTTTGCATGAATATGATGATACCCTGTTGCCCTCTGGAAATTTTATGTTGTGGTTTACGCAAAGGAAAGCGTATATTAGTCATGCAAATTCTTGCATCCTAATCATCGCTTCAACAAGTAGGCAAAAAAAGGTGCTCTACAAATGAACTGCATCAAACCAATGAAATGCAACGTTGAAGCAGTACTCTAAATACTACTTATCGAACAGAAAGTGCATGAAACTTTCATTTTCATGATCTTATGAACCAGAAGATTCCCTCTGAGCATTATCACATCAAAAAGTATACATTGTAAGATGCTCGGATGAGGAAGCAATTGCGTGTTTGTTCTGTTCATCTTCCTACATACACGAATATAGGTATGCATGCATGATTGTACAATACTCTGCACTTCTATTTCAGCCCTGATAGCAGTCAACAAAATTCGCCAGCTGCGAAAGTGCTGATATGTGTATATCCTTTGCAAGCAGCCTATGTTCATGTATTCAAATGTCATCTTTTTCCTTGCACGTCATACTCAACAACAGCTCACGAGCAGTATCATCATATAAACATTTAATTGTAATAAACCTATTTTTATTGAATTGCTACATGCATTTCTCTGTCTATCTGAAGCTTGCCACACGGTGGTTTGGAAGGGCACGCAAACTGTAATACCATAGCCAAGTATTTATGCATTTTATCATTATCGTTCAGTTGCAGAAAGTAGGTTTTAACTTTACCTAACAATACTTTGAGTCACTTTGTCGAGGAAAGTGTTGTGAGAATATTAGTCAACAAGTGTGCCTAGTGGGAGGAATAAAAACATTAAATGCTGTCATTGCTGAAGTCATGAAATGGTGAGTAAAGTTATATTATACATAAATCGGTGTGCGTAATGCTTGTCTGGTGGCTGCATGAACCTATAACCTAAGCACCGAAAAGAGGATACGTCAAGTCAATATTACACATAAAAACTTTTATTATACAGTTTTACTATCATTTTTAGTTCCATCAACAAGTTGTTATTCATGGAATAATAGTAGTTTTGGTCAGTGACACTACCATGAAACCAAAACTTTCTTCATCAGAACTAATTTATGTCTAAAGGTTAGTACTTAGCAGACATCTTGCACTTTACCAACCACTTAATACCAACTAACTGAGCTGTTGCAAAAGGATGTAGGTTCTCTAGAACACCATTGCATTGCGCATTCTGGAAATCACAGTCATTGCTGAATGTTTTGGTTTGATTGAAAGGAAAGTCATTTCCTTTACCAGAAGAAAAATTTTGCAAATGAAGTGCAATTGGTTGGGTTGAAGTTGGGGTTTGGAATATGGTGATATGAGAAACGAGAATTTTTACGCAAGTAGTAAAACAGATAAGTATAGTCAGACCGCTCATCATATACAATTGCATCAAAATCATGTATAGATCGGTAGAAAATTATCATAAACGGAAGGTTAAGGTTAAGGTTGTAGACTACAACTTGTAGTCCATTCATGCATTGGTATTGTGCTGCACAATGTTTTGCTTCCAGCATGGCTGAGAGTATGTAAATTTTGTAAGTATAAACAGTCAAAGTCTTCGAATTTAAATAAATTCCATTCTCCCAAAGGTTGCGTTACACATTGCCCGATTGCCCAATTTCAAATGCTTTCCCTTTACATATTATGGAGAACCACACGATTTGAATGGGAGTGGATTATCAAGTCTAATATTGGAGAAGAAAGTAGGCGGATGTTTCTGCAAGCCATTATTACTTGACCTGGATAAGCTGGATTTTGCCAGAAAATATTATTGTGTACCACTGGAAAGTTATGAATAGGGTGAATGTTTCGATGTGTATCTTATTTATTTATATCCTTGAGCCGTCGCCGTGCATTCATTTTGTTGGGTCAGCTCTCCAGTTGTATAGATATAGACTGTTTGTAATTATCTATCAACATATAATTATATCCTTTACGCATTGTTGAGTCTTACCACAAAATCTGGATTTATCATATATTTGATACGTAATACGCACAAAGAAATGCATAGAATGTGGAAAAGGGCAAATCGTTTAGCTTGTTTGTTTCATGAAGTCAGCATCGGGTTTCCCAAGTCCCGTTCTACAAATACACATACTAGTTGTTTCTTTAACATGATTAGATAGGAAACTTTCCGTTCAAGTCACAAACCCAAGTGTATTTAGTTATGAGGGAGAACTGCACTTATCAGGCAAGAAAAATGCCTGCATTACTCCGCAGTGTCAAATGATATAACTTTTGTAATGAGTCGACTCTTCAGTTTTTAGTACGCACATGCGGATTGTAAAACAAAGTGAGTTGTTTACAATTAAACAAACGTAAACACGATTGAATTCTGCCTGTTGAAGCTTGACATTGCTGAAGGATACTTCAATCAAAAACGACAGGTGTATAAGTATGATGAGCAAAAAATATTCCTACAAGAGTTCATCGTCAGTCACCAAGAAGCGAGGCTTGTAAGGTTTCCAGCCACTACTGACATGAGAAATTAGTTGTGTTATTCTAATTCTTGTTGCAGGATAACTTCTGACCATAGCTAAGAAAATGGGAGGGGAGGAGATACCTGAAACATCAGTGACAGTCTCTAGCAATGGGGATCAATCGAGCGTTAGATCAGCAACAAACTTTTCGTCACCATCAGCGTCCACCTCAAATTATATACACGAGACTGCAACGTCGGAAATTAGTGCTTGTTCACCCGTGCCTCCGTCCTCCCGAGTGGCCCTGTTTCATCTGAGCAGAGCTCAGCGCATTATTAGCGGAAGTGGGCACATTCTTAATGACTTGACTGCTTCGTTATGGTTCACTTATTTTCTGCTCTATATGCAGAAAGTTGTCAAGTTCAATGATACTTATGCGGCTGGGCTACTTTTCTGGGGTCAAGTAAGACAAGATTTATTTCTTCAACTGTGCAAGCCCAGAATTTTCGGAGATGTTGACAAATATTTAATCAGTTAACAATATTGTCATTATCTTAGATTGTAGATGGATTAGCAACACCATTCGTAGGCTATGAGACTGACCATGTTGCAAGTTTATTTCCTTGTAAAAAGTCCTACGGCAGGTGTAAATCATGGCATCTTCTAGGTACAGCTTACAAAAAATATTTTTTACTGCTATAATCTTTTTTTTTCCTTTTTAAATTTCAATATTCCAAAGCGAGTAATTTGTTTATGCTGTCTAATTTTCAGGGATAATCTTAGTAATTATCAGCTTTCCCTTCATATTTTCCCCATGCATCGGATACAGCTTTTTTACCGACGAATGGTCCAAGGTTGCCGATTGGAAAAAGGCAGTGTACTATGCTCCATTTATCGCAATCTTTCAAATTGGATGGGCGTCCACTCAAATTTCTCACCTTGCGCTCATTCCTAAATTGACTCCAGATGATTTATTGAGAACGGAAATTCTCGCCATTAGGTAAATAACTTTATACTGCATATTATTTATTGTTTATTACCTACAGTTTGTGTAATGTGCTGTAAAATACAAACTAATGCATGCTTTCATTGCTTTTACCGTTACTCGCCTCCTTTATGTGTGTCGTATAATCCACCATTGGTTTAAAAAATATTTTCATGTTCTCTGTAGATATGCTTGCACCGTTGCAGCAAATATGTCAGTATTCATTATCACTTGGATGTTTCTAACCAATTTCGGAGAACATGAAAATTGTGATGTTGGCATTGATGACACCTCAAGCTTTAGTGTAATACGATTGTTTGTACTTTTGACGAAAAACGACTTGCATGACTGGTCTTTAACAATTTGAGGTTCTCCCTTATATTTTCAGTACGTTGCTTTGATATCGTTAGGACTGGGAGGATTTTTTTCTGTGCTGTTTCATTTCTTTGTTGTGGAGAAATCTGATCAAATTGTTAAACGAAGCGTTTCAATACTTAAAATTCAAGAGTCTTGTAATACTGAGAATCAAGGACAGGATGGCGTTGATGAAACAGATACGGTCAGCAAGGAAGAACGCATGAAGAGAAACCGAACTCCCACAGATCTCCGATCAGAAGGTGAAGGCACACGAGGTTTGCTCGAAAGTGATGATGAAGATGATGCATCAACGAGGTTATCAACCGTCAGACGTAGGTCTTCCGTACAAGTCATTCAGCCTGCCAAACCCCTTTCAACTCACGGCCTTAATGCCGGAAAAGAGAACATGGATGTCCATGACTGGTTGACATTACCACAGTTTTATATGGTCAGTAAAGATTTTCAGTTTCTGGGTTAATATGAATAAAGAACTATGTCCGTATTTATTTCTAACTGATATGCTAAACAATCCAATTGTTGATTATAGGTGGCTGGAATATACCTTTGTACGAGATTATGTGTTAACGTGTCTCAATCGTACATGCCTTTGTATGTGGAAACCAGTCTCGGTTTAGGATGTGGAGCAGTCGCGTTCATTCCATTGATTATGTACTCCACAGGCTTTTTAGTTTCGATCATAATAAAACCGCTCAACAAGTACCTTGGAAGACAGTTGGCATACACGATTGGGGCTTTACTGATTGTTTGCGGTGCTAGTCTAATATTGTTTTTAGATGGAAGTACAAACACCTGGGGAATCTACGTTATTGCCGTCCTCTTAGGTAATTCTTATACTTTATGAAGATTATCAAGATAGGCTATTCTTAACCTTGAAACGTCATGTGGTAATGGAAGGAAAAGAAGATGTACGGATTTTGTTTGCTTCTTTCAGGCGGTGGTTCCTCTGCCATGCTTGTTACTAGTCTTTCTATCACAGCAGACTTAATTGGTAACAATATTGAAAGTGGAGCCTTTGTGTATGGTGCTATGAGTTTCTGTGATAAAATCTCCTGTGGGGTAGCCGTTGTACTTATTAGTAGTTTTAATCCATGCAAGTAAGTTGTTATTCACTCAAATTATTCCATCCAACCAACACAAATTTTCTATTGATATGAAATAAACTACTTTTCTGTACGCAGGGACGAGAAGCATGCTTGCGTAGGGCCGGGTGGTAAACAATTTTATCGTGATGCATTGGGATATTCCAGTGGAGGTATTGGTATTAACATATCTGCACACTTATAATCAGCCATTTTGGGATAAATTTAGCACATTCTGTTTATCTATGATTTCAGGGTCAGCAATTGGTGCTATGATATTTACACTTATCATTACTATCATGCTCATGAGGAAGTCTAGAAGCTCCAGTTCTCATACTGCGCAGGGAAGTAGATGATTGAGAAAGCGAATCTGTTTTACACGAAAATATTGTTTTAAACATTTTATTTAGCCATTGATTGATGATGACGAAAGCACATTTAATGTACTTACTACATACTACATACAGTGATTGTCGTGTAGAATCTCATAAACAAGATGTAATGCAAATAAACCGAGGGGAAATCTCCAAAGAGCAATGCCGAGTCTACTCGGCTACTACTCATGCCGTTATATTGAAACATTTATGCTAACGAGTTAAACCAATAAACATTGGTCCGTTATATCGTTACCATAGACTTCCATTGTGGTTCAAGATCTACATGTGAGTGTAAATTGCATAACTTCGCATAAGCGTTTTCGATTTGCTTTCATGACCTTACAGGCATTCATATATCAGAATGAAACGAACATGACCGGAAACATATATTGAGGTTCATGTTTTTTCAGCTCACTAAATATAATCTAAAATGGATCCAAAAAAATCTGTGGGTCCTAAAGGATCACAGGAGCTGAAACTAGAGGATAAACACATCCAAAAGAATATTCAGCTAATCCAATCGGCATGTAACGTGAAACACAGAAAGAATGCCTTCGTCATATTGATTTTTACACCTTTCTCAACTCGGCTTTGAACATCTCTTTTCATAGCACAAAAGGGGATTTACGCAAAGAAAACGAGAGAGGAGGATATCCGAGTTTTAACGGTGACCCTTTCCAAAAATGGGGATGACGAGAAAAGTTGTACAACCACAGAGTGTTCCAGTCTATCTGACTCAAAATTGTCGAGAGACGATGGCCCTAATGAGGAAGGCAAAATTAATGCTGATGTTCCAGACGATAGAAAGGAGGAACTGATAGCATCGGTCCAGTTGTCCCTAATACAACGCATACTCGCTGGGAGCGGACATATTTTAAACGATCTTTTAGCTGCCATTTGGTTTTCATACTTTCTCCTATTCATGAATAAAGTTACAGGGTTGAGTGAGACCTATTCAGGACTATTGCTGTTCTTCGGTCAGGTGAAGTAGAAGAATTTCCCATAGACTTTAAACTAATTATTAGTTTTAAATCATGACCATCTATGTTTCCAGTTGGTTGATGGATTCTCAACACCAACTATTGGATATCTTACTGACCGTGTGACAGGTTTATGGCCGTGCAAAAGAGACTACGGAAGATGTAAATCATGGCATCTCCTGGGTAAGTCTTGGCTGCACACAAAATGTTATACTCATAAGTGTAACGTTTTTATCATTCTCCTTTTTTCAGGCATTACCTTAGTGGCTTTGTCTTCTCCATTCATATATGCACCTGGCATCGGATACAGTTTTTACACTGACGACTGGTTCCAACTTACTGACTGGAAGAAGGCACTGTATTATGGCCTATTTCTTGTTTTGTTTGAAGTGGGATGGGCTTCAACTCAAATCTCACATCTTGCCTTAATCCCAAAATTAACGCCTAATGAATTGATCAGAACTGAAATCCTTGCCATTCGGTATACATGTATAGCTAATGAATATGGTAACTTTTCAAGTGTTTAAGTTTATTAATGGAACCCAAGAAGACGTTTCTGGTTTGAACCTTGTTAGGAATGCTTTCACTGTTGGGTCGAATATAACGGTGTACGTAATCGCATGGATATTTTTAAGAGCTTCCCGAACCTCAGACAGAGTCAACGAATGTGAAATAAACAAGGAGGATGACCAAACATTTTTTGTACTGCTGCAACTTTTATAATTTTTTGAATTATTATATTGCACTGTACTATGTGCATATTTAACCCTTTTGTATGTTGCTTCAGCACATTATTTTAACCTGCGTGGCTTTGGGGCTAGGACTTTCTACAATTTTCCACATGTTTGTTGAAGAAAAATCTGATACGACAGTGAAAAAAATTGCGTCTTTGCTAAAAGTTCAAGAAGGGGCAACCAGAGACTCTGCTGCTCAAAACAACAATGGTGCCCAGCCTGCTGCTGCAGATGACGCTGACATATCTCCAGAGCAAATTAAAACAGTGCAATCAACTGTCGTCTCACAAAGTGATCAGGCACAAGGTCAAGGCGAAGGGGCATTTGTTTCACCAACTAGTAGCGATGCGGTAGAAAATAAAGAGGAGTTGCTGAAAATGCTTCAGCCTACGAAAGCCATCTCATCCCTGAACGTTGGCAAAGAAATTATGAAACCTTGTGACTGGCTAAAACTACCACAGTTTTACTTGGTAATTGTCACTGTCAAACAATAACTTTCACCTATGACCTATTGGTTTTTACACCCATTTTTGTTTCCCAAGGTGGCTGGGTTATACGCATGTACACGGTTGACCACGAATTTGACCATGGCTTATGTGCCATTGTATGTGGAAACAAGCCTCGGCTTAGGATGCGAATCGGTAGCTTACATCCCATTGATTATGTACTGCTCCGGATTTATTATTTCGATTTTAGTGAAACCACTCAACAAGTGGTTTGGCCGACAATTTGCGTACGCCATCGGTGCTATTTTGGTGCTATTATCAGCAGCACTCATATTATTCGTCGTTACATCAGAGGGAAGTGGTATTTATGTGGTTGCTGTTCTCTTAGGTATTAAAAACACAGCGTATCAAATAAGTGTAATCCGGAAAATGCATAGTGAACTTTACCAGCTTTTGATACAGGTGAAGTTTAATAGTCGCTAGAGCTGTAAATCTGTTTGTTTGTTTACAGGCGCCGGCTCCTCGACCATTTTGATTACCAGTCTTTCCGTGATTGCTGATTTAATCGGGACGAACATCGAGAGCGGAGCATTTGTATATGGTTCCATGAGCCTTTTCGAAAAGATAGCTTGTGGGACAGCCGTTTTATGTATTAATAGTTTACTCACGTGCGAGTAAGTTGGTTCGCAAATGCTCTTTGAGTTTTTGCTGTTCTACTCAACACATCGTATTATTGTAGTTCCACTAATCAACTATTACTACTTTTAGAAACTGTGAGGAGGGTAAACGATTCTGGAAAAATGCGTTAGGCTGGTCGGCTGGAGGTACTTTTTGGTTAAAAATGTTGCTTCAACTAAAGAGAGTGTGAGCGTGCTTCGGGTTACTTATAAATTTTGGTTTTCGTTTACAGTTTGTTCTGCTGCTGCACTGGTTATTACATTGCTCATAACGATTTTCATAAGTAAGAAACCAAAAACTTCTCAGCCTGCACAAGAGCAGTTGGAATGAAAGGTGATGATGAACTTTTCTGAACTATGATATGCTTGTCAAAATACTATTTGAAAATAAATTAATATTAACTCACTGATTCAACCAAATTCAAATAAAAATTTATTTATACGCTATCGTGTAAGCGTATAGTTAGTATGTACGTAAAACATTCATAAGGTTTTACATGAATATGTAGGTTTGGGTAAAATACCGTTGACAGTGGCCACAAGCCACCACAATAAAGCTAACACAAATATGAATAATAGTTAAATGGTAGATAATAATTGTGAGACAGATCATTAAACTTTAAACACTGGCAAGAAATTAGGTACTGAGATACATTTCAAGAGATGTATGTTCTAATTTACAAAGGTAATACAAGCCGTTCCAAGAAAAGTGATTATCATTATTGTTTCCTCTTGCTTTCCCACGCATGTAGAATCGACCAAATGGCCAATGGACGCATGTAACCAATTGCACGATAAGTTTTCGAATGATGTAGTGCCTCTGGAGTCTCAAATCCCATTCCAATCTTTTCATAAACGGTGCGATAAATTCCTTCAGCAGTTTTGAATCCTTCTTCAACCATTCCCTGATGTTAGAATAATATTGCATGTTAATTTAAAGTAAATGAAAGTTAAAACTTCATAAATCTATTTTATATTTACCTCATCAATTAACATAGAAGCAACTGTGTATGCCACACCGGTCCAAGTTTCCTCGCTTTGAATAGTATACGTATCAATTGTGCCATCAGGATTCATTCCATTAATTGCACCCATTGCACCCTTCATAACACAGCAAACGTTCTTGTCAAAAATGGTCTTCACAGCTTTTTGAACATTGGCTTTCGGAAAGATCTCTGTATCGTCAACGCCGCACATACTGAGCCACCAGTGTCCAGAAAGTTGATCTGACATGATGCTATCTCCTTTTCTACATCCTGAACAATCAAATTTGTAGTACTCGCCGGTCCAAAGTTTGTCATGGAATGATTTTTTCCCTTTTGCCAGTGTTTTCTCGTACAAACTTAAATCTTCATCCTTTCCTTTGGATTCTTTTGAAATTTTCAGCATTTCAATCATTGATACAAGGGAAGCAAGCCATAAACTTCCACAATACGCACTAAATTTCCAATATTAAGTATAGCAAGTTAGAGAATGGCTACATAATTATTTGCAAGTATGCTCGATACATAAATGGTTGTTCAAAACTCTCGACATTTTTTACCTAGTTCCTTTCATAATCCAAGTGTCATACGTTTGGTCGGCTGTCCCAGAATTTTCTATCATCCCATCATCATCTACATCCCACTGCAATGATTTCTTCATTAATTTGTTACAAATCGGTAGCATATCATGTAAGTATACATCATCCTTGGTAAATTTGTAGTCCCGGAAAACTTGTAATACAAATTTTAAGTTCAAGTCCTTCCAATCGGATATGTCATGGATCAAGTACGAATTTATTTTTGTATAAGGTTCTTCACAAGGATCCCCGACATCGTGGGGCACGCAGTCCTTCTCTTTCCGATTGCAGCGTACCCCATCATAAAGACATGTTCGTCTGGACGTATCTTCGAAGTTTACTGTGTCAGCCATATCATACTGCAGACTGAGTTGAAGTTTGGGCCATAACCTAGCCAGTGCGACCGATGCGTAATAATGAACATCGTATGTGTTGTACATTCGGTATTCATGTGCTTCCAAATACGCGAATCTTCCCACTTCATCTCTGATGTCAGCCTTTTGAGTGACCGTTTTTGGCAATGATAAAGTATCGTACTCTAACCATAAAGTTCCTCCGTCTGATACAAAGTACAACTCATTGAAAATTGCGCTTTTAAACCAATCGGGAAGTTTTCTACAAGGATTAAGTAAAACGAATATTTTTAAAATATTTATATTTAACACATTCATACAATGAATCCATAAATGCTTATTATAAAGAGCATACTCATCTGAAACCACTGAGCGCTGCCATTCTTCAATGGCATTATCCCAGACTTGATGTTTGGAAATGGAGTGCGTAATTAAATTTCGTATTGGTGCAGTGTACTTGTTATCGTCTGCATTGTTGGACGTTCTGTCTATAAAACGTGCGTATCGCCTTACAAAAAAAATATTCTTCATTATTTTTCTGGATACTTAAAATAATTATACTATTGTCATTTACAATAACTTGTGCTAACACCTTTTAAAAATCACAGACTTGTTTGGAAATATAATTTCTGGTTGGTCCCATGTCAAACAAAATACCATGGACGAGTTCTGGTTTGCTGGGATTAAAGATTGACAGCAAACTGCAACGGCCATTTCACCTCTTTTGATATCGAACGTACAACACTCCTTGTCAAGCTTTCCGGTTTCGGCCAGCTTTGACCAAATGTCGGCGCCAGTTTTTAGATTAAACTGATTCATGCATGTTACAAGTTGGTTTGGCTATAAAAAGAACATAGAAAATGTAATCATAGTCATAAGACTAATAAATGAATTGAATTTGAAATTAACATAAGCAGCAGCAACATAACTAACTTTTTCAAGACATCCTATGCCGTATGTTGTATTGTTTCCGCATATTTGATGATCCAATGCCACCCCCTTCACTTGCAATTTATTGATAGTAGATGAAAATGTTTGACTAGAGCATTTCATTTTCTTATCTGCATCAGAACCATCCCCGTTTTTGAACGTGAAAGTCAGAGATATACTGAGATTTTTATTGCTGTTGTTCTGGATGTCCCACACAAATACTGCTGAGGGGAGACTAGAATCCTGAAATTGTTGAATGTTTATATAACGAAATACAATACAACTTAATGTATTTATTCAACCTCACATGATAATGTGAGGAGAAAGCAAAATGTATGAGCTCACCTCATAATTATGTGGTATCACGGGAGAGATTTGTTTACAAACTAGTTTAAGATCCAATTCCGGAACCTGAAATGTGTACCAAGCTCTGGGATATAATCCCTGATAAGTCGCTAAGACAGGATTGTAAGACCAGTCCCAAGAAGAAAGTTTTCCTTTGGCAGGAGCACCAGTGCCTGATAGGACCTTATGGTACAATCGCTCACCTTTGTCATCCATCACAGTCAAAATGAACTGATTTGCATGGACAACATTATACTGGTATCTGCCAGGCGTCATTTGATATCTACAAAATTCCCCTTTAAAGCCGCGGCCGATGGAACCAGACCCAATTCCTCCAAGCGGCACTCCTGAGCAAAACAAGAATGAGCTTAATTAGGTGACTAGCAAAGCAATTAAACAAGTCAAGTGTAAAGTGTCTTAACTCTTGACTTCAACAAGTGTAGACATATGAAGTATTACCGTAAATTTGCTTCCCATTCAATGTAATCATATCGATGAATGGTTTTATTCCCTTCATTATGTAGGTTTTGATCCACCAAAAAAAATATCTGCCCAAAAAGCCGAAGATTAAAGTAATTACTCAATATATATGAACTGTGAAATGAATAAAAAGCATAGAAAACTGCTCAACATGTTTAAGTAATCAAACTAACCTTATAAAAAGTGGCAAGAGATCCGGAATCTGTCGAAGACGTGGTTTCACATTTTGTGTCCATCTTTCAGGAAACTTATGGTCCATCCTCACCTTCCACCCATACTCCGGTGGCGGTTTAAAACATTGGGTTTCCTCCAAGTTTAAATTAACATCTTCAGTGGCAATCTCCTCCATGTTGTTCTCTGAGTATTTTATTTTCAGATTGAGATTCAATTTGTCTCCTAATTTGAAAGTGAACGTAGTTTCTGCAAAACAATAAATTGAATTGTACATTAACTTTTATAAGTATTGTTCATATTAGCTGATAGCATGAAATCAATAGCTACCAACATTTACCTATCTATAGAATGACGTCCATTAATTTTTAGTGGACTGGATATCTTATCCGAAAGTTTCCTTGGTTTGACATTTGAACCATCACGAAGAAGAAGCGTCTTGTTGACTGCAAACAAGCAGTAACAGTTTTCAAAGTACTGTCAGGTACTGGGAGGATGGAGGATGATAGAGAGCGGAACTTGCACTTATACTACAAGAAACAACGGTGAAGGTGAATGTGGAGTGGTGGACTGAAAATTATTGCGATTTATTTTATTGCTTTGTGTTGTACATTGTTCTAAGCGTTGAGTCACGAAAGTTGGGTGTGTTGGGTTCTTGGAAGTAACACCAATTTAGTTCCTATGTTATGGATGGGACTAGGTCAAAAGTCATCCCTTTTTAACCTAAAGAGCAAGGGCTACTCTTTTCCCTAAGTACTTTTGCTGTACTACCCTGTGCAAGAGAATAGATCATGAAAACTGTTGTGATCTCTATTGATTTTTCAGCTGCTTTTCCAACTTCACTACTACTCTACTACTATACAGCTGAAGCTGTGTGTGACCGTCAAGTAGTTTGAAATGTGTACATACATAAAGATGTGTATATTTTGTGTTGTGATCGGGTTGTGGAGAGTAGAAAAGAGAGAAGTGCAAGTGTCAAATCCTTACTACAGCTTTAGTCGTACGCGTGCGGAATTTCATTTCGACTGGAATTCACTTACAAAATGCAATGCACTATGAATAAGCTCTTACGATGGGAAGGATCTATCTGTGAAAAGGTGTCCTGTAGTTTTCAGCTAATTTACACGCAGCATCAAATTCTTACGCTTTTATATTTTGTCGGCACTGCTCAACATTATATAATATGGTTTAACCAGTATTAAGATATTTTCATTAAGCCGGTGTTTTATAATTCAAACATTTATCTACTTCACATGCAGAACAAAATTCGCAAAAAGTATGAATATCTTTGAAGATACAATTATCTATGGGAAGGCCAACGCAGAGACTCCTACTGCTTCAAAGCAAATGGTAATTCATTGAAAAATGGACCTGGATGAATATAACGCTTAAAAGTAAACAGAAATGGTAGAGACAAAAGATGAATTATACTTACAGAGAAATATGTACGTACGTAACCTTCACTTGAAAATACTCGCTGAGTTTTTGCTCATTAAGACGGTTAGCAAAGAATCATAATAATTGTATTGTTGACATTGCCAAGGTCAAGTAAGACGGAAGAAAGTATCAATAATTGTCTCTGCATTCATGCATTCGTTCTACGTAGTACTGAGATGATTTTGCGGTTTTACTATGTTTCTGCAATGCATCATACTGACCTAAACCACAATGCTCGTTTTTAAGTTATTGTAGACCATCGCATCGTGTAGTAAATACACGAGAACTTTTAATGTTTTGTAGTTTTCCTTTGGCTGGTTGAAAATGACTGCTTCACTATTATTATTGGTTTAAAAAAGTAAATAATTTATAGGGTTGTTATAAATGAGGATGGATGACAAGATCTATTTGCAAGGAACTGAAAGCGAAACCAATTCATGATTATATACATACCGGTATCCAAAGGTGTTGAATAGCACGCCTGTTGCAAATTGTGTAATTTTCCTCGTCAAATTGAAGTTGTACCACGTGAAGGTGGAACCAACAGACATGATTATGAAGCATCGAAACTTTTATGGTTACTTCGTCGCAACATGAGATTCGTTTTTTGATGATGTCCTACATAACAATCTTATTTGCTCTGCTTTGCTTGATATACAACTATTGGGTTGACCACTACCATTTTATGATTACAGCACCAATAAAATCTCACAAAGAACATGCTACATGATCAGTCTGTCGCATGTCCATATAATACATATTGTATTCCGTATATGTAACTTACTGCAACTTTATTCAATTTTCTTCATATATATACTCTTAATATGCAGCAAATTAAAATGCAGTGTGTATCTGAAATATTGGCATTCCGTGGACAGACATGCAACTGTTATACCTATGATTGGCTACAAGTATAATATATAACTATCTACTGATTCATGTACCAAAAAATCACGAATATTGTGCATGGTAGTGATGCATCGTGCTTATCTCTGAAACGATATGCAAAAACTTTCGATTTGCATGTATGTCAAAATGCAATCTCTATTTGTTCCTTGTTTTCGTTTTTTGCCTGATTCGATTCCCCTATCAAGTCCTCTTACTATAACCAGATTTGAAAGGATATATTGGCTGTGCACTGCACTGAACTGCAAACCATTTAGTAACTTGCAACCTTCGGTGAGTGCGCTAGCTAAACTAGCTGTTCCTATTCTGGCATCGCATGTTCCAACCAAGCCTTCTGGCAGTTTGACTGCTTCAAAATGGAACAAAAGCTGACTGCTCAACTCGGGATTTCCCCAGCAGATGCTGTAACAGCATTAGCTAAGTATGAGTCCATGGTATCTGGTGTAATTACCAGCTCCAACGCTGCCATCAGAGAAAATGGAATATCAAAATTTCTGCAAAGTGTTGCTCCACTCATGATTCCATTCGGGGCTTTAGAAAATCTGTGCAAAGATTTTTGTTGCACTTCCACCACTGAGCTCAACAAGAAACTGGAAACGCTGGCTTGTAACAGTGACTCTGATTCAGATGAAGCAGATAGTATTGAAGCCTACTTTCAAGTTGATACAGAGTGGACGAAATTCTTGCAGCAATGCGATGTGCTACTTGCTGAAGACACCAAAGAAGTTCAAGCTAGTTACCAGCTATCTACCATGAATTTTATGGATATGAAAGTTGAAGAGTTAACAGAATCTGGCACGAATGAAGTTTCCGTCAAAGACGTCTTATCAAGAAGTCCAAAGACATGGTTTGTATTTCTCCGACACTATTCCTGATTACCGTGACGAGAGCACGTGGTGTCTGTGGTGGAATCAGAGGTATAACTCAATGATTTAATTGAAACGTTTATTCTTCCAAGGAATCTATTGTATGACATGACATTATACGTTTAAATTAAATGTTGTCTTTTGAAGAAACTGATTTCTGCCGAAGGATGCCAAGTGGTTGTAGTTGCGTGCGGATTAGAAATAGGCGCAAGAAGATGGAAGGAGGATACCCCTTGTCGATTGCCAATGTTGATAGATCTTCCGCGGTCCTCTTATAAGTACTTCGGGATGGTTCGTTCAGTTGCAAGGGTAAATCACTGATACAACTACCATTCACCTTGTGTGCAAAAAGCGTATCTAATTATTTCGTACATTTTAGGTATTTGGTGTAGACACAATGGCATACTATGTCAATAAGAAATTCGCAGGAGGAAAATTTTTGCAACCCTACGAAAATGTACCAGACGACCCGATTCAAATGGGTGGTGATATTATAATGTCGAGAGATGGGAATGCAGAGTTGATCTTCTTGAGCAAAAGTCCAATGGACCGAATAAATATTTCTAGTACACTCAGACGACTAAAAGAAAAGAATTCTTTCAAGTGAAGAAGGCTTACGAAATAGGAACTGAGTGAATTCAAATATTGTTACAGTTTAATGCAAGCTCATGACTTTGGATGGTTAAAGTACAGCTGTACAGCCATTCGAATGATAAAATATTACTTGGTAAAACTGCATACTGTATTTGGTTCATTTACTTTCTTTTTTTATACAAAATAACGTTCAAAATTGTAATCTAACTTGTACTTTCGATTTTTGTCTTTGAAATAAAATTGGCTTTAAATGATTAACATGCTAAAACGTCTGTGTGTCACCATTTAGAGATGTAATAAATTGCTGCAGCAAAACAGGAGAACCATACGGTTTGAGATATTAGAGCAAATATAGCTGCTGATAAATGAGCGACAATATACCTTACAACTTCTTGAGATACGCTAAAAAGTATTATGGATATAATTGCCAGTATTAAAATTCCTAAAATAGAGACTAATACAGAAAATATCACTCCAAGTTTCACCGTCGTCTTTAGCATTGAAAAAATGGCACTGCATATTGAACTTATGATTTGACGAAGTAGCTGGAAGGGCCAAATAAAGATGAGATACAATATCCTGGAAATAAGACTAATCACTCCTTTAACGAAACACCGTATTTTTCTACCTGAAAATATAATAAAATATCTCATATATAAACCCAAGCTGCCGAGTCATTGTACCTAGTAGTGGCCCAAAAGTATGCTATATTACTATTTACTTACATAACGTTGTGTCAGCACTCATGTTGGATAAGATATACATGTATATTATGTATGAAAATTTAACTGCAGCGTTTGCAAAACTTTAAAATTCACAACATGTACCTTTCCAGATTGTATTTCATTGTTACTTACTGCCTATATATTCTACTCTGCAGACAGGAAAATGCAAGTTAAACTAAAACTTGAACCTTGAGTTTGAGTCCATTCAAATCTCGAATTTATTTGAGCGAGATAATGTAACTGTAGTCATTTTGACTGTGCAGGGGAAACTCATGCTTCTTTAATTACTAAATTGGATATCTCTACCTTGCAGCGAGGATAAATATCTTGCTTGCAATGTACTTCGTCCATACATACATACATACATGCGATTATGCTGTCACAGTTTACAGTACAACTGCGCCTACTAAAAAAATGACGCATTTATTTAGGGAAAGTTGACTTTGACTGTATACTGTGTGCATGATTTTAACTACTTTAATCACGTCGGCGATGACATGTAATGCACATATTATGCTTTTCAATCTTACGTCTTGATGTACAGAAAGCTGGTTCTGTCTTAGTTGCTACAAATATGATCATGAATGTATACATTTCAGTTAAACGATGGGAATAGAGTATTAGAGTACACTTTAATATGCATATATACTTATGCTTACTATGTGAAACTGACACTACTTTTAATAACAAGCTGCAAACAAATGAATGATGGTTGCATTTACACCAGTTATAAATAGCATAACATTTTAAAATATTAGCTTACAAAACCTTTTGAGTACCAGTATGAATGAAGGTAGCGTGATTTCCTGTTTATGGATGACGAGTTCAGCCGTAGGAAGAATGGAACGATCAAAAGACTTATTTTTTCGAAATCATCCTTATTCTTGGTCGGAAACTGTCGGACTGTCATAGGTCTTAATGTCAAACATTAGAAAGCAAATTGTATGAATCTAAGGGAAATTATTAACATTGTGGTTGTGACCGTGCCTTAACTATGCATATTCATACATATGTGTATTTGGATATTTAAGAAAGTGACATTATTCATTTATATAGGTATCAATCTTAATGACAAATGACCCATTAGAAATGTTGCTTGATGGATTGTCTGCTCACCAGATATTTTCATTTACATGTTCCTCTGAAAGAATTGGTTTAGGTGAAGATTAAAGTGCATAAAATAAGCATATATAATATGCAAGTACGACAATATACAAAGCAGCTTAGGTTTCGATTTGGGACTTATCTCTAAATTCAACTCGAGTTCAGTCTCCACTGGAGACTCTCCAGTAAGGTACATACGCATGGACATGCTATCTTTATGTATACGACTTGTATCATCAATGAATGTCTTTCAAATCAAAGATTAAACAAATGCTATGTAAACAGTTGAGTACCTACAAAATTAATGGAAGCATTCGGCGTAAATTCCAAGTATGCAAGATATAAAATATTATTCAAAGCATACCCTAACACGTCTCACTTTTAGTTTACACGGTTCCCTGAATTGTCAACAGATTTAGTTTCATTGCAATCTGTTGTTAAAATTGTTGTGTGAAACATCAGTCTCATATTCTAACTAACTGTAAAAAACATTCGAAATAATGGCAGATGAACAAGAGCTGGTAAATATTAAATCTAAATTACATTCAACATTATACTATATGCAACGCTACTGCAAGAAAGTCAAAAATAAATCATATTACTTTGTTTCATCTAGCCAACAATTCGTTTGCCCTCGAGTGCGGAAAAGTTTCAAGAAATCACGCAGCTATTCGTTGCTGAAAGGATTCTCACCAGGGTCAGTGGAGAGCTGCCAAATGATTTTCAAAAGATTCTCAAGTATGCTGTTCCTTGTCTCACCAATGGTCGCTCATTTAACCACATGAAGATAATTGTTGCTGGGGATGAACGGACATACAAACGGTCCGTAATTTCCATGCTCATCGACAACAGCTTAGACCATACGCCTGTCAAAGTCACTCCAAACAGTGTCCGCTATTACTCAGACACTCTGCAAATACCTGATGGCGATGCCAAAATCGAAGTAGGGGTGACAATCGACGTGCTGGACGTCTGCAAACACTTAAGTCATGGGATAGAAAACCATATAGCAAATGCCTCCCGAACTTACATCCCAGACCGTGGAGTCAGGAAAATTACTCCAGAACTTCGAAAACTTGTGAGCAATTGCAGACCAGTTGAATATCCTAATCTCGTTTTGTATTTCGCCAGAAGTGATGCTACTTTGGACAATCCAAAGGAAAAAAACATTTTAAATTTTCAACTCTCACAACTTCACAAAATGAACTTGGTAGATACAAAAGCAAACAACCTTGTTCTAATAATTGTTAGTGATGATGACGTTACAAAACCTCAAGATGCTAAGAAGGCTACAACAGAGGTAAAGAATGATAGAAACCAGCAAGAAGTAACTTTATCTACTTCCACAACGAAGGGAACACAAACATCAGAACAGCTTCATCCTACTTTGAAGTACGCCACGATTCAGAATAATATAAGAAAACAACTCAAAGACGTATATGGCCTTACCGGAGAAGTTCCAGTGCTAGTTTTTGCTCCAAA
>JAQGAP010000273.1:0-44488 GCA_034697805.1 Orchesella bifasciata
ATGGTCCACTGTCTGGTGCTGAAATCTAAAACGATCTCATTGTAAATCTGAAAGCAAATAATTTTCATTCTCTCAATCTTAAGTAAATTTCAATCATTAATAATTTGTCATAAATTCGTTTAATCCCTTGAACAATTTGAATACTGTGCAAATTTGTCAAGTTTACAAACAAAATGTTTTGCTAAGAAATTATGCAAGCAAGTAACCGTGACATGTGTCTTATAAATACTTCTTGCTCGAAATTTCCACTTAATGTTTTAATTTACGTATTTTGCACTTTCTTGAATGTTTCATTTAGTTCCAAACAAATTGTTACAGCTGCATCTGAGCATTTTTATCATATTGAAACCTCATTGATGTACAATCAAACACTTGAATGTGGAAATAACTCATACAGAATTTTCGGGAAGAACTCGCTGACGTGGAATAGTCAATTTCTTGCAGTTTACATCATTACAACTGCAAAGTCACGCGCAATGTATCTGACGGCTTACTCACTAATAAAGCGTAATATAAAAATAAAGATTACGCATACAACCGAACACTGTGCTGTTCTCATGAAACCATGTATATGCGTGGCAACAATGTAGTACCTCATACATATAAAATACGTTATAGAGAGGTAAAATTTAGTGATCCTTTCACCGAGAGCCTGAGCACTTTCTTCGAGCTTCTTGGCACTTCATTATTTCTCCTTGTATTGGCGTAAAACCTGTCGTTACACTTAACTTTTAGCGTGAGAGATAAAGAGCGGAAAGGAAACATTACTACGAGGTATTTCAGACCAAGCTTGGGATAGCAAATAAAATTGCTTCTACGCTACGGAACAACCTCTAAAGTGTACATCCACTGAGCTGAATTACTATCACTACCACCTTCTCCCTCTCCCAAATGCCGATGCCGAGTGCTTAAGATCAAGATGTTGCGTTACACTTTTACGAAACGTGGTGAAATGAAACTTCATGAAACATTTGCTTGATTGTACAATGATGTCGCCGACTGGCGATGAGATGTTGATATTGGTACTTTTTTGCTTCCCTTTTGTGGCAATCGGTGAAAAATGTATGAAGGTAAAATTGCGAGCCCGCCTTCCCCAATAATGACTGACGGTGCTGAGTTGTTTTATTATTGTAAGTGGGCTTCAATAACAATAGTAATGGCCTTTTCATTGTTTTCGAAAGTTTGTCCATGTGTCATGCATGGATATTATCTATTTCCTTTTGTTGACACCTTTGTCACATTCTCTTTAATGTGCATGCAAGCTTACTGAGAGCCATAAGTAATTATGAAAAGTATTCTTTGACGGTTTCCATCTGTCAATTCTTTTGATTTTGCACAATTTTCGTGTCTAACATTCATATACATATGCATACCTATAAATTATATCAAAATAGCGGTGACATTTTAGTCTGGCTCAGATAATATATCATATACCAAAAACAACAGTAAAATATAGCAAATATTGTGGTGCAGATATCGTCCCAAACAGTCAAAAAGTGAAAATAATATTTCCTTGCATGCATGTTAATGCATACAAATTAAATGTCTAGAGTTACCGTAGCGCGCAACCATCAGCACATTATGCTTTTAAAAAATTCTCTACACGTAAATTTGAATAAGGCTTGTCTACCATTTTTAATATACATAAGTTATTATGTTAATTTAGTAATCTGGTTCAATCATGTAACTATGTAATTATCACGAAAATCAATGCAATATTGCGTTCCATTTGTGCATGACTCAAAAGTTTTAAAAACGTAAAAAAAACTGTATATCCATGTGATACTTGTATTCGTTATATGAACATATCTTAAAGCGTCAGGATTTTACGCGTTTCGTCTAAACACTTTTCCTTTTCTTCACCACATCTTTAGACAACGCCATGTCGTCCAAAAAATCCCCCTTCTAAGAATTTACTCGAGAAGGGATGCCTGACTGAGTTCCAAAACCCGGGTTGACACGCCATTTGAAAATACGCCTCAAAGGAGGACAAAAGCGACAGTGAGAGTATCAAAAATTAACAAAAGTATGAGCCTCGGATGAAACCAAGGAGAGATTTTGATGTCTTTAAAAGAGAAAGAAGGAACAAAAAAGGATACCTTCAACTCGCCAAATCAGCATTTAAGCATATTTTCTCTGGACTCGGACCAATTTTTTCACGTCAGCCCACCATTTCGTTGCATCTCTTTCTCATATTGATATAGGTGTCACACCTTTCCCGTTCTACGGAGGGGGCTGCTTCTCCTTGCTTACTACACGTTCTTTTTTGACTTTATAGCCTTTGGAGCTGGTACCTAGTTAAATTTATGAGTTCTTTGCCAGTTTTCGATTCACTTTTTTCCCTTGTACTTTTCCCCTTATATCATTCACTGCCCTTCTTGTAACTCTCTATACTCACCCGTAAATGTATGTATTATGTGTACTTGACGATATACGACTTACTCCGGGCATTGAATCGAAAGAGTGGAGCATTGATATGCCAAAATGAGGAAGGAGTGAAAGAATGGGGGCTCTCATCTAGAGAAGAAAATTGCTGATTTCAACTCCATAGTTTTCATCTCTTGTCATTCATTGCGGGTATTTTGGTCGCTATCAAAAGGTAATGGAAATAATAGTCTTTTCTTGGAGTCATTTTATTCTCGAGTAATGACCTTTAAAGACACGCTGACTTTCGTCAAGTTGCTGCTCCCATAATGCTCGTCCTATCTTTATCTCTACTTTCTCCATTCTCCCGGATAATGTCTATGTCAAAGTTTAGAAATTGTAATACAATATATCTTATTTTTAAGCGTGTCTGTTGTACCACAAGTAGATGCTGACTACTGTACTGTATATAAGTATACGGAGCCCCATCATTGACAACCGTTAAATCGAGTTCGCCTTAGCCGTTACCTGTGAAAAAAATTGGCTCACATGCAGGTATGCACATAGTGTGATTGTAGTAAGAATGGATGGTTGACGCTGTAGTGGAGCCCCACATTCTTACGACAAAAAAGAAAAATATCTTTTGCTGTCAGAACGAACAGAAAAATTCCTTTGATTTCCTTTGCATCTTCGCTATACATCTCATCGTGTGTAATACTTACTACGACCAGCTATCCCCAGATTCCACTCGGCACTAGAGATTTACCCTGCAATCGCTCTTCTGCCTTGTCTAATACCAGTTCATGCCGAATTTCACTACTCTCCTATCATCGCCCCGTAAATCGACTCTGTCAAAGCCACATCAGAAACATTAAAACCATTGAAACCGTGCCATTATTTCCACACCTTTGGTCAACTACACTACCATTCCATGGCTTGTTGAAAATTGTTTTGTAAACTGTTTGCCAGTTTCCCCCTTTCTCATTTAGAATTCAGAAAACTGCTGCGTTTCATATGTCTTCTGAATTATGTCGTGATCTAGTATTACTTTGATGATGGTTATTAAATGCACAGGATCAGCCTATCGTAATCGGCTCCATATTTTGGCATATCAGGCGTATTGAAAAAAAAGTAATGTAATGTGCATAGTACAAATTACGTATTTTATTTTTTGTAGATTTTTGTTTTTAAAGCTGACACTATGAACTATTGTTTGTGTATGAGCAAGTTTGATTACTTTGAGGTTATATTTTTGGGGTACCTTGCACACACGAAGAATGCCAGCATAAGTAGATCCTAACGCAGCGCTACATTATTGAACATTTTCCAAGTAGTCGGTAGCTTTACATTTGCAAATGAAAGTAAACAAACTGCTTAGGCTAATTTGCTAAGAAATTTCTCTAGGGAAGTTCATTCCCAAAATGTTTAAGCATCCAGAAACAGAATGTCGCAACCATTAGAACCACCGCACCAGGTTTTGATGTGATCTACATTTCTTGTAGTATGCAATAGTGAGAAAAATACCTACATATATGCACAAAAACATACTACATAACATGCATGAAAATTATTTTCGCAAACCAAGGTTCACTTAACTCTCCTCTCATTCAAATGGAGTTGGGCGACAAGTTTAATTCCAAATATTTTATTAATAGGTTTCACGCAAGAAGAATGGCTATCCTGCATTTCCTCTCAGGCTTCAAGTGATCCTCGTAGCCACTACCGCATAGTACACATACTATTCCGGTTGCCAGACATCTATGAAGGTGCTTCACACCAATGGGAACAACAACTGTAGGTTTATTATATCAAGCTACGTTCCCAATGTTTCTATTTTATTCTGAATATATGTAGGTTTATAAATAAAATCAGGGTCTATTGTATGAATGAATGTACAGTTTATACACAAAGTTTAAAAATGTGACTACATCTACATGCATGAATGAATTGGTGAATATATGTATATCTACATATTGTAACGGTGCACACAAGCTTCCCACCTTAAATAGTACGCTTAACCTGCAAACATGCAATAAGCAGAGAAAGAGAAAGTAAAATAGAGAGGAGAGAAAGAAAGCTTATGAATTTTACAAGAGCAAAGTGCAAGTTTGGTCTCTGCCAGTTTGATCTCACTCAGATGGAAGAGGGTAAACTGCGGGCAATCACCGGTAGTGCCGTTTACAGTTTAAGTAAATACATCCAGATACAAAAACTACTGCTCTAGCACACTGCCACAACTGGATACACGTAACAAAACGCCGCTGGTTCTAATGCTAAAACTGAAAGTTTACGGAAAAGATGGTGAAAAAGTGAACAAAAAAGTTGCCTGATATTTCATTAAAATCCTTAGTACAACTCAACCTGGGAATCATTGACATGCGGAGTTAGTCGTGAATTTTATTGAATGAGAGAGTTTGTCTGCTTCGTTGCTATCAATATATATATATATATATATATATATATGTGGATACGGATCTACGCAAGATAAGCCACCATCATCCCAAAAAATCATCCTGTCCGATGTGAGATGTGATACCAGCTTTTCTTGTGTTTTCACTTCAGTCTATACCTTAATCCTTGTTTACTCTTCACATGAGCTGCCTGGTTCTGGTGCGATTTTTACGTTGATATCCTTGCTTTCAATTTGAGTTTTTTATGAGAAACATCTTAATCTTTAGGTTTTCTACCTATAACTTTCCCAATAGTTTTAAATGATAGATATTATCAGTGGCGGAGATAGAGGCCAAAGTGCCCGTGTGCAAGAAGGAGGTCGAGTGCCCCTAGAAATGTATCTATCTATGATCCGATCAGAGCTAGTAATAAGATAATATTTTGTCGCAAAATGCAAGTGTATTATATTCGTTTAATAAAGTTTATTTAACAACAAATGTTACAGATAAAGAAACACAACCTCATATAGTCAACAACAACTAGCAATAGTTAATAGTTTATACTAAGTATACAATTAAAATATATTTACGTAACTGAAAATGGATTCTTTAGTTTATTGACTAGACAGTTTTTTTAACTTTTAAATTCAAATTGGTCTACGGCGAGCTTTGTTTTTGGCAAAAACTTCTATTTGTTTGTCTATGTCAAGCATTTGAGCACGTTTCCCTTCAATACTTAATATAGCCAATCCTGAAAGTCTTTCTTGGGACATTCTACTTCGCAAATAATTTTTTATCAATTTCAATTTCGAGAACGACCTTTCTGCTGATGCGACTGAAACTGGAAGAGTCAAATACAAAACACAGCTTATTACTACGTTGGGAAACGACTCACGTAAGTTAGAACGAATCAAGAGTTTGATCATGTCACTAATCGTGTCAATTTTTAAAAGTTCACTGCTCATTGTGACCTTCAAATTAAGGAGTTCTCCAAATAAACTTGAACTTACGTCATTACTGTATTTCTGACAAAAACGGTTGACCTTTTTGGAGATCTCACTTTCCGCTAAATTGAGAATACTTGATGGAGTCAAGAACGAAAAAAACTCAAAAATGGTGTGAGTGCTTTCAAAACGAGTTTTCATTTGGAAAATTATATTGTTAATAACTGGAATTAAAGTTTCAAAAAAGAGACCTTCCTCAGACTGTACCATCTTTCGTGCTGTGTCAATGCCAATTCCATCATAAAATCGAGTCTTTTTAACTTTCCTTTCGGACGAAAAAACCGCAGGAACGCCCCATTTTTTAGCCATTTCTTGGGCTTCCTCTTTAACACTAAAAATATTGACTTTCAAATCCTCCAAGCTATCAATACCGTTTTGCCACATAACTACGCATTTGTCCAATGCAACATCTACTGATTGGAGCTTTTTTGAGAGTACGCTAAAGGATCGCAAAATCCTTTCCCAGAACACCAGAATAATGATAAACTGAAAATTTTCTAATCGTTTTTTCACTCCTGTAGCGTCAGCGACTTCATCTTTTTTCTTGGAAAGTAAATCTATCTTTGATAAAGCCTTCAAAATATCAATATAACGTGTTTTTATTGCTAAAACGGATGCATGTCTGGCTTCCCACCTCGTCTCGCAAACTGCTTTAAGTGTAATTGAATTGGATTGGCTTTTACTTGAACCACCCTCCCTACAAACTACTTCAAGCTCTTTCCATCTTATACCACTTGCGTGGAAGAACTTGTAAACTGCTTGAACAACGTTAAAAAAGTCATTCATGGATGCCTTGAACTTAACACCGTCAGTTAAAACAAGATTTAATTTGTGAGCTGAGCAATGAACGTACACCGCTTGCTGGTTTAACTTTTTCAAGTTAGCTTGTAGACCATTGTGCTCACCACTCATTACGCTGGCTCCATCATACCCTTGTCCACGACAAAATGCAAAATCTAATTGTAAATCCTTCAAAGTATTCTGTAACAAGGTTTCATATCCCTTTGCGCTACGATTATCAAGGTCAAAAAACCAATAAAAGATTCGTTTGTAATGAGAGTAGAGCTAGTCTCATCAAAACGACAGTAGCGTAAAACAACACTTACTTGTTCGCTTTTTGAAATATCAGTCGTTGAATCCAAAATAATAGAGAAGTACCTACTTTTTCTAATCTCGTTACATATTTCCAGCTTCACGGCTGAACTCATGATTTTGATAATTTCGTTTTGAATTTCATGACCTAAATACTTAACTTGTTGGCTTTTATCATGAATCAATTCATTTAGCACCGGATCAAATTCAGCTAAAAGCTTAACGTCCCTCAAAAAATTTCCAGGATTGGGGTCGTCCAGTTTTTCAGTGTGTCCACGTAAAGGGTTATTACTGGTGGTGAGTGAAATAATTATTTTAAAAATCCTCCTCAACACCTTCTTCCATTTGTCAGCTTCGCGGAGAATTTCTTCATTTAACGATGATTTAATATTTCTGTTGACTTCATAATTCATTCGATCTGCCATTGCTTGAATATGAAGCAAAGACGTCTCATGCCTTCCTATTTGTTGACTGAGGTGTTGCCAGTCGTCCACACCAGTGATCCACTCGGGTCGAAAATAAGGACTGCGTCGAAAACCAAAGAGCCAGCACGTTTCGCAATACGCCTTATCAAGCTGAAATGAATAGCAGAGCCACCTCAGTCGAATGTCCAATCCTGTTTTTGTTTTTAGACTGTAATATGTTGCTGCAAACCTACGCCCCTGCGAATTCTCTGGGAAATGAATCTCCGGTTGGCACGGTCCACATTGCAAAATGAAGTCTCTAATATCTAGGCTTGGTTGAGAAACTTCCACTGAATATGATCCCCGATCATTAGACCATCCCGTTAGTCTTAAGGAGTTTTCTATGTTGAACAGAAATTTAAACAAACAGTCATTATTTTCATATCATGTTGGATCATTAAATTGATAATAGTTAGAAGTAATACCATCATTATTATTCGTAGACTCGGTCAACTGAGACTTCTCTGCAACGTCTTCCTCTGAAACAGGTCCTTCTCTTACATCCACTTGATTAGTTTCAGGATCCTCAGAGTTAGCTACAATTTTAAATCATGATTTTGACATTTCAGCTTTTTCTTTTAAAATATCACTACTATTAATTTTAATTGCAAACCTGTAGTCGAAATGGTGGCTCTTGAAGAAAAACTAACTGCTCCGCTTTGACTCAATCCGGCCTCAGTTGTCGCTGGTTGCTGCTTCAACTCCTCACGCGACTCAATCTGGTCCACGTTGGAGGTTTCGTTCTTGAGAACAGTGACAAAATTGAAATCTGACAGTGGTTTTGACATTTTGGCGGCGACTTCCCATTTTTCCTTCATCACTTTACGCTTTTGCGCACCACTTTGTTGCTTTTTTGATGACATATTTGCTTTGAAAGATTTGCAGTCGTCTCCGTTCCGTAAAAGGTAAGTTACAAACCAGGATTATTATACTGTAACGACACTTGCACAAATCATCTCTGCTTCGATTATGTTAATAACTCAAATTCAAACAATCAGTAGTTTGCTCTCCGTTAGAACAACCCAAACTAAACGATCAACCAAGGAGAAGTATGTATAACTCCACACAATATTCACAACAACCGCCTTTTTATTGGATTACCCGTTCTCGATGACTTGAACGTTCAAACAACAAAGGATTGCGCAACTGCAATTGTTAAGGATGGTTTTCCATGCATGTGTAACTGTAGCAGATCTTCTTCAATCGCTATGCTAATTTCCTATTTGAGTCCTTTTATCAGGTTCCTACTTCCGACCTTGAGGGCCCCTTTGGGCCCTCCGGGCCCATGGGCCCGTGTGCGGCGCACACTCAGCACACCCTACTTCTCCGCCCCTGGATATTATACCAAAATAGGCTGTTAGTAATTCCTTTTTTACCTTTCAAAACTGACATAGAATTTAAAAATATATTGTCAGTTTAATTTAAAACTATGCCCGATTATCTAGTAGGCTGTTAACAAGTCGACCTAAATGGTCATAATAATAATTTTTAGTTTTGTTTTTCAATGTTTTGAAGACAACATCCTTTCTATAAAGCTTTATAACGTTCCTTGTTACATAAATAAGCTTATCGTACTCGTTATTTTGCAAAAGTCAAATTATTTTCACACTAAAAAGTTCTTTTTATAATTCTCACTTCATAGGAACATTAAGGATATCCGGTTCTGAACTGTCAGTATCATTTTCGAATAACATCCATTCCGATTTGGCTATACTGTATTTCTTGCAATCCTTTAAACCCCTGGTATACTTGCAAAGACAGAAATGTTTAAGCATATAGAAAGCCTTCTTCCAAGAATTTCCACAAGCACACTACTAGAAGCTAGGAAAATGGATAAAAGGAAACGTAACTATTTTGTCGGCTAAGAAGGTGAATGGAGTAATCTTGCTTAAAATTTTTCTATTCTTCACATTGTATTAGAAAGATCCACATTTTAAATTTATTAGATTTTGTCAAAAACGGATCAATATTGTATTTTGGGAACGCACTTATTACATATATTTAGCAGCATATGAAGCATGTTTGATATGTCGTCCATCGTTGTCATGTCTGAAGGCACAATATCCCTGAAACGATTGAACAATAAAATCTGATTTCACGTAAAGAATCGTCAGTCGAAGTTCGTAAAGATTCAAATTCTTATTCCCAGTCAGGTTAGGGTTCAGGATGATGAGAATATTTAGATTGGCATAAAAGCATCCAGTGAACTACTTTTCTCATCGGAATTATTCATTTTACAAATGATTTTAAGATTTTGCCATTGAAAAGCTTAAGGTACACTAAAATATAAACTCAAAAACAGAAGGCCAGACAATTGATCATAAAACAGCATCTCGCTAAAGACACCCCATTACCTCTTGAGCTTTCAGGTTTTTTCCTTTCATTCATATGTCACGTAGGATTTTGCAAGCAAAAAATATAATGGATATATTTGTTTACTTACACTTTGGTTCTTACGTGAACGTGTTCACAGTCACTCTTGACTGACAGGAAAAACTCGTATCGATATTCAGATTCAACTTCAACTAGGAAGCTACAATGTGTGTATGGATGGATTGAAGAACGGAAAAAATTTAATGTGATGTTTGGAGATGAAATCAAAGAATTGAACGTGCTGGTTTGCGAAATGGGATATATATGAAGATAGACGTATGATTGAGAATGGTATCGTAAGAAGAAGACATGTTTTGTATGATGAGTTTATTAAACAGCAAATATGTGTATCCATTCCTATCCCATTCCATCTCATTGTATCTGTAGTTCCAGGTATACATCATAATACATATTTTGTGAGTGTATTACCAGACTATAATACGATATTGATTGAGTTCGTGGGGAAGAAAATATGTTTAGAAATGACGGCAACATTCTACAAAGCAGATCATTCAACACCTAAAGGAAGAAAAGGGTTTTGCGAATGAGTTGCAATGCACGCCCTATTCTGCTAAAGTTTCATTTTGTAGCAAGCAACCCAACTCTATGAAAGCGGAAAAGAAAAAGTGATGTGGAGTCTAATATTATGGAGTATATGAAAAAAGCTATACAGCTGGAATTTTCTTAAACGATGAAAGTATTTGCTGTTCGATTCTTCATGGGCCTCTGTTTCACTTCTTCTTTTCATGTTAAAGTATTGTGTTGGAAAACTCAAAACTTTCCCTATCATTCCCTTTCTATTCAAGAAACTTGCATCATAGTAATAAATAAAGTAATGGGAAAAGCAGTAACAACGACATGTGTTTTTGTATATATCGCTCCATTCATATCTCCTCACTTTTTTGTGCAAGCTCGTATACCTGTGAAAAATAAACTGTTTTGGAGCGCAACGAACGAAAATGATTCCGGCGCAACGGAACGCAAAGTCATCTAAAAAATGGAAAGACAAAAAGTGTAACCATTAAGCTCGAAAAAATGTAGCGAACATGTTTCGTGTTCGTCTTTTCAAAGGAAAAATTCGCCTACGTTTTCCTCACCACCACCTTGTATGCATTTCACGGGACCATGAAGAACTTTCTTTGCGCGTCAAAGTAACCACCGTCAAGTAAGCAAGAAGATGTATAGAAATTATTAGGGATGCCTCTAAACGAATTAAAAATGAAAAGTAGACGGTTTAATTCCAAAACTTTCTCTGTATGATCTTGCCGTTAAAACAGACTTGAAAAACTGAGGAGTTGGGAAGAAAGTGGAGAAAGATTTGAAGCCCTCGTACTTACTTAATTCAACTCCCTTCTACAAATTTTGGCTACTAACTCACTTTCTGGCATAAAAATATACACTTTTGGAAGAGACTAACCGGTATTCATAATAAAAATTGAAACACACTAACTTTTAGTCAAAACATTGGTTCATAACCCTTCGAATCCTTGCGTCCATGTTGGACAGTACAACGCGCACAGGTTTTCCCGTTGGCCTTTTATAAGATTATAAGATTTGCCTCCAAATCACGACGACACCATTCAACCGTCCTGCATTTGTATGAGTACGTTCAAAAAATAGCCACGCTAGCAGCGTTATCACCATTTAATTCCACTCATTAGAAACCACCACCTGCGAACATTGAATTGGAAGGAGCACATCAATGATTTAGAGATATGGCGGAAGGAAGCAAACTTATGAGGAGGGAATGGGTAGGAAACATTAAATTTATTTCGGTTTTTTTTCAACGACAATATCATAAATGGTAAAGTATGCTAAAGTGTAAGATTCTCTCCGTTCATGGTCTCTCCTCTAAAAAAGAAAAGAAGTTAGAAAATGTAACAAATTTTCTTTGTCGTGTTCATGTTATAGGGAAGTTTTCTCCCCCGAAATCACTCCTTCCGGGTCGTTTAACAAAGAGTGAAGGAGCACTGCAACTAGGTTAAAAAGATGCATACCACATATAACAGAGTTCCCAAAATACTACATTAGCCAAGCTCGAAGAGAAGGGAAAAATATTAAAATGTGCATTAAGGTTGGATCTAGTGGTGGTGGTGATGGTATACAGAAGTGTGTATGGTTGGTAGCCTATTACATGTAGAAAAGAGGTACTTTGATGAGAATGCAATGCATGTAACCATTTGAGAGTATTGTTGGCAACTTTCACATCTTGAAAAACCGAGTTAGGTAGCTTTCACATCACCCATCACATCACCATTTCCATGTTGTTACATACAACTTACAACTATTCCCCTTTTGCTTGTCCCAACATCTCTCCGACTGCTACTTTTTGTTCAAAAAATCGTTGGATAACCATTTCTTTCTTATATCATACCAGAGAGAAAAAGTGAGAGTGAGGCATTCATTTTATTTCGGCTCCTGGTATCATTCCTGCTCATTTCTCTTTGAGCTTCAACTTTATCATGACACTTTTTTTTCATTCAATTTTGTTCCCTCCAAAGGGAAAGCGGAGAGAAACCTTTCTTTTCCTGATTTCCCTATTCCTTTTGTTGGGAGGAAGGACATTTGCTCTTAATTGGTTATGAAAAAGTTTTTCAACTGCTCAATTGGAAAACTAATGTCTCTCAAATGTCATTCTTTTTTGTCTCATATACTGTGGCGAAGAGAAAGCATAACAATGGGGTTATTCGTGTTAAGTATGAATTTATTAACTTCGATGAAGTTTCCCTTTGTTTGGGAAATCATATTATGGCCATGGAAAATAATACCCATATGGTAAAACATGAATTTAGCATCACCTTTATGGTTTCCACCCATCAAACACCTTCAGTATCTGCCGACCCACTAAATTTATGTTCAAAACGTAACCTCAGCTAAGCAGTCCGCAGCGCCAAAGCTTTTGTTGAGAAACCATGCATTATGAAGGTTTCGTTCAATCAAATACCATTTCATAGTTTAGTTTGCACCGGATCAGATTGTTGATTGGTTTCTCTGGTGATTTCGGAAAGCACCGATGATATAAAGGACGACTGTGCTTTCATCTATATGCAAATTTTTCGTTGTGTGAAATCCTATGAGGGATGCACAATACTTTTTAAACTTGTTTGGGACTGATGAGGAACAATAGGGAGCTACTACCAGCATAGACAATAGTAAAATCAGTGGGTAACCAAAACCAACCAAGTTTCTCAGAACCTACCTGGATACATGAGCAATGACTAATTTATCTTTGAACGTTCTTGACATAGGAGAAACAAGAGACGGGAATTACACTCACGTCAACAATGCGTAGATTCAATTTGGGTTAAACCTTCAAAAAATGTAGGAAAAAATGAGTTTTCTGAAATTATGCACAGCTCCGTGAAACTCAAGCTGTCCGAAGTTCCATCAACGAGGTTTGGGCTTGTAGACTGAAAAAGTATCTCCCTCTGCTTTGTTACTCTATTTAATGCAAGCTCCGCTCCGCTAGCTCGACTTTTGCCAAAGTTTAGGTGCACATTATCTGAATTTATGTGTATGTAACAAAGCATACTTGTGTTTACATTCCTCATACGTCAAAATGTCAAGTACAGGTTTCAATTCGCTTCAAGACTTCATTTTTCCTGTATTTTCTTGTTTGCATTCCGTTTCTTCACTCGTCGAGCTGAAAATGTGTGTTATGTGAGGTTGCACGTAGCTACTGCAGACATACATTCATACATCAGCATCAAATGGACTTATTCATGCGTTTGTCTTGGAGAAGATGTCAGTAAGGAAGAAAAATATCTATGTATACTTTTGAGTGTGTGGGATAACCTGTCTGTTCCACTATAGAGTGAAGTATAGCTCCACGCATCTTCCACCACCACACTCCTTTACCACAATGTTCAACGCAGTTCGTCACGGAAGGGGTAATGTAATAAAAATAATAGAATACTGTATTGCTGTTAAAACACTGATAGTAGTGGTCCTCTGAAGGTTGTGACTTATAAATAGCGTATAAACAAGAAAGCTATCAAACCCGCGACAGGAGGAGAAGCTAACAGTAGTATGCGACAGTTGCAAACATGAAGTGAAAGAGAAAGTTTGGGACATGACTCGTTTTCTTTTTCCATAGAATAAATGCCCTTTTCTGCAAGTTGTAACTCAAGTTTTTCTTGAGAGAAGCTACACTTCTTGCTTCCATTCCACTCTCGTTTGAGACGTTTTGTGATGATGTATTGATTTGCTTTATTGTACATACATCCACTTTGTTAGTGAGTCATAGACATATAATGCAACTTGCCAGCAAAGAATAATATCATCTATTGGTAGGTAGTAAAGAAGACGAATGGCATGAATAAAACGTGTGAGTTACTTCCATTTATGCATGTATACTTTTATACGGAGGCACTACAAACACAACATTGGTTTGGTGGCACCTTCGTGCTCTTAGAACGGTGGGATGTATGGCAGCTCCTTTTGCTTTTGCCTTCAATGCACATTGAAGTCAAGAAAACAAAGCAAATAAGTAACACCGTGCCCTCAAGGACTGGGATGACTCTGTCCTCAAAATGTGACTTTGGTAGTAGCCTTGTTAGCTGTCTGATGAATAACACTTTCTCCACTAAACCCAGAAGTTGGGACGACGAGCCATGGAAAAGTTAAGGTATCACTCATCCTTAGTAATCAACAAAAACTCGTCGAAGGTAAAAGTTCACAGTTATTTTATTACATTAATATTATATCCTCTGACTGTCTCAACTTCTAATGACACAAGTTTAAACAGAAATTTTGAGACTCCTCCCGAAATCATGATTTAGGAGAGCAAATACGTGGCTTTTGGGAAGACAAAGAATGTCATCCCATTTCATGCGCGTGCCTTCCACTTACCACTTTCCTTTTTTTTTCCTGTCCGAAATGAATTGTGAGTTGTCAAATGAATTGTCCAGGTGAATTTTTACGTGTATTGAATCTAATGCTTAATATGTATAAGAGCTTCTGTGCATCATGTAACTTCCCGTATCAATTCAATGGCTCACATATTTGTATGAGGCTACTTATCTCTCAACAGTCTCTTATCCATTTTCCATTCTACTTATTTTTTCCTTTGTCGTTTTGGAAATTATTGCCCGACTTTTCTTTATCTTTGTCATTGGGAGGAAGTTAGTTTTTTACTCTCCAAGAGGCAAAAAGAAAGAACTCCCAGATTATTGGTTTGCTTGAGAGCAAAATAATAGATATAAGAAATAAAAAGTCCAATTTTCACATCAAGAATAATACCAGAACGACATATGCCGTCCAGGTTATATAATAAAAATTCAACTAGCAACGAGATTTTTTCCCTTTTCTATTTATTTTTGTCCAAATGCACATCGTGTTTTGTGCTGACTGAAAATCCTTTAGAAATTTTATGTTATGTCGCCACAAAAAAAGGGAGACGATTTTCATCATTATTGCTCCTTTAGTTATCTTCAAAACGAGTTGAAATCTATTTTTGTAAGCATTAAAAACCACATAGAAAGTAGAGAAAAGTAGTATATACATGGAATGTATGGTAAAATAGCTGGATGCTGGGGATGATGCTGCTGCTATCACATCACCGGCTGGTTGACTTTGACTTGTTTTCCTAGCTTCCTCTTCTTCTTGTGGCAGTATTATACGTGCCTTTGTATTCTTCTCTTTTATCATTATATTTATTACGCGTGCAGGACAGAGCAGAAGATTTGAGATTTTTCTGGAGAAAGTTAAGCTACTAACCACAAGCGTTTCCACCGATTATTCAGCAGTTATAATTTCTCTTCCTTCTCTGAAACCATAATGTCATGGCAGCATATTGCTTTCTCTTTTTCAGAGAAAGTTGCATGATTAAACCACGAACAAGTCTGTGGGCTTTTCTTCTCTGCCTTCTTTTATATTATTTTAATATTGCTGGTGATGGTATTTACCAGTTAGTGCTGTGCAATGCCACCCTATCTCATTCTCTGTTGCTGAATTGTCCTTCGTACTATCAATTCGCGAAGGGAAACGAAATTCTTCAACTGAAATTTTATCCCTTCTCGTGCTGATTTACAGGGAATGGAACAAAATGAAATATAACTAGTATAATATGTACACAAGGACCTCTGGTTAAATATGGAATAATTATTAATATTAAGAAGAAAAATAGCCTTGACAAGAATGGAAGGAAAATTTAATTAGATAATCTACACTTGCTAAAGAAATTAAGTGGCTTTTAGTTTTTTCTGGGCTGGAGATGTTAAACAAAAACAAAAGGATGGTTGCTATAGTGCCATTTTTTCACACGCTCATCATAGTCATCAGTCATCATGAGTTCAGAAGAGAAATGAATGAAACATTCATCATCAACCTCGCCATATATACATAAGTTCGTTTGTAAAAAAAATGAGAAATCTTATTTATGAGCATTTTTACTGCAATTTCAGAACAGAGTCAGAAATAGAGTACAGCATTAAAAGTAAATCAAACAAATAAGTCAACAGGAAGAGAGATCAGTTTGGCTCCAAAATATTATCAGGAGAAACTGTTACAGCTAGCATTACTTTTTTCGGGAGGAAGATGAGCATGTCTAGAGTCACAAAAATGAGTTATGCGCTTACAACAACTTGAGACCGAAAGATGTTTATGTACTGGTTAAACCCCTACCTGGCTTCCACCATCGCGTTGCGAATAACGAGAAAATACAGCTAAGGAAAACAGGGAAAGCAGGTCAGTTCTCCTCCTCATTTATTCCGCTGACTTTGGAATTATATTCTAGAAGTTGGTTGAGCTCAAGATTGTTTACTGATCGAATGAGCGAATGAGGACTAGCAATGACAGCGTCCTTTCTTACATCCGCCCGAATGTACTTCCAACTCCAACCAAAAATACGGAGAGCCAAGTGGCAAACTTTGAGACGGTGACGGTAGACTAGAAGATTCATATTGAGTTCTTTCCTATCATAAATATACCGCACATCATAGATTTTCATTCTAACCTCGCCAGTAATAACATGCAATATATTATATATATTCGTTAGAAAGTCACAGAGTAAAGTCAAAGTCCAAAAAGACAAGAAGGAGCTTTCTGGTTGCAGATACACGGCAGTAGAAAAAAAAACCTCTGTGTCTATACTATAATGTATGTCAGATTCCAGAAAGGACACGAATGAAAAAGGAGACAAGTTTCCTGGCGAAGGAAGACAGGCAAACTACGTACTTAGGAAGAGGCACGTGTTTCCCTAACTTGGCCCAAGCTTTCTCTTGACTCTTCCTTCGGCTTCAACTGGAAAAAGGGACGAAACTAAAATTAAGAAGACGATGTGGCTCGTTGTGGCTTGACTTTGACTTGCCTCAAATGAATTACCTTGTTTTGTTAGATTGCCCTCCTAGATTATTAGTTGGCTTCTGAAATGTCATTCCTTCTTACAGACAATGTTGAATGTGTATCTTTATCTACGACCTTCATTCATATGTGTATGGATTTATATAAACTTTCAATAGCTCTTCTCCATATATGTAAATAGATCCACAAGGATTTCTGCATATATAATTAGAAATTCTTCTGGTTAAAAAACGGACACCTTTTGTAAGCCCAGCTTTGTGAGGTAAGTAATTTGAAATGTCAGTCCAAACTGGATTCGAAAGATTTTGATGGGACAGCTTCCACTTACAAATGCCATGGGACAAAACCAGAATTACTGTATTAGCTTACTCTGAGTCAAGAATGCGACGTTTTTAATTTCTTGGAGGATGCTGGAAAAGACATTCTTGAAGGATATTTCAAATATTTTTTTTTTCAAATCAGGAGCATCTTTATCTTCACTCATCGGATTGTAGTCTGACGAGATGTATGGGAGGGCACATTCCGGAATCCTAAATATTTCGTAATTTACGTAATTACCCTGATCTTCTTATGTTTAGGTGAAAGTTTTCAATTCCAGCATAACGATAACGACAGGACATTCTCGATAATGGTATTCCCTTGGCCAGATACAGTCACTAAGGTTGAATAGGTGAATAACAGAGTAGGATCGTCGCAGTATATGTGGATTTATGCCGCACCATTGTTTTAGTTTGGTATCTGGAAAAACTGGGTCATGAGAGAAAAGGGCCGAGAATGAATGATACTACTGAAGGGCACCTTAGATCAGAGATCCACCTTGTGGAGGAATATCCGACTTCTGAAATGGATTTGACGGTTTAATGCTTATATTAACACATAGCATATTGATGAAATGCTTTAGTTCACTCTAAAATTATCGCTTTAGCCCTCTCTACTCGTTTTAGCACAACTTACTTACTTTTACTCGTTTGTTGGAGTTATGGCATGGCCACTATTCCAGAGCTCGCTGTTATTATTGATTTTGATAGGATCAAACTGTTAAGGTAAAAGGGAGAAATGATAGTGATATTAGTCATCTAAGTAAAAGAAATATCAATGGTGAAGCATGTGCCTTTATTAGATACTCGTCTCCTATAATCGAGAGTGAGTATGAGTATAGCTCCGTTTCTCAGGTCAACTTTTAGATGTATTTGACCCGACTTCAGCAACTACCTACGTATCGCATCGCGTACATACCCTTTTAGCCTCCTCTCGTTGTGTGTATACATCCTCAATCCCGAAGTAATCTAGCTAAGCGTCCTCTTTTATTGGCCTCCGGCTTTCCCGTAGTCAACTAGCTCTTTCCAATCAATTCCTTTTCTTCCTTAATAGACATGTTTGGAAAGTAACAAGGCGGCCTTGTTTTTCGTTTTATTTTCTTCCATGAATCCAGTCAAGAATCTAGAGGGTCGAATAAATCTAACGTAAAACTTTCAAAGTAGAACTCCAGCTCTGGCTCTTGGTTGCGAGTCCCCTTTTTACACGTCGGCTAGGGTATTTTGAGATTTCAAGAGGTTTTTTGGCTTTCATTTGACTTTCATCGACTACATACATCTCGTCTTGGGCTTGTACATCATTCTTTCAACAGCGGCGTGCTCATCATCAACAGCCTCATTTCCTTTACATCATGCCACTACAGAATGCCTTCTATTGCTTTTCTGTCAACAACAAAGTCATCTCCGTAATCTTAAGTAGAGCGGCGGAGTCTGGGAGTATGCCTCCTGGATAATATTTTGGAGTTATCAGCATTCAGAAAAAAGTGGTTCGGTGGTGGTATACTTACTTTTCCAATTTAAAGGGATGAATATCATGCTAAACAAATTAGACGAGACAGTATTAGGTATATATATTTCATCAAGCAAATGATTCTATACGCAATTGACAGCTCTCCTTAATAAATAGCAAAGGATAACATTAGCACTTAGAAAGAAGTATCAAACGTAAGAAAAGTCAATAGAGCTAAAGACGTAGTTGAGCTCTTTGTAATAAGCGCTAAGTAGTGGATGCATATTTATATTAATGTCTCATTTGGCTTAGCACCGAATTTTACTTTAGCTTTAGCTCCTCCATTCCACCACACTTTGGACTTTGGACGGTGGCATTATCCAAACTGTCAGAGTTCAGCTTAGGATCATTCCACTCAGTTCTATTTGGTGTCGGCCATCATTAGTCTAATTATTACTTTAATTACCTTCTCATCCTCACACAGCCTAATGTACATCTCAATGGACTATGGAAATGAAGATAAGAAATAGTTCCCTTATCTACTATTCCGCTACCCTAGCATTTCCCTCTCCGTTTTCACTCCTCCAACTAAACTCTCTTTTATAAAGGCATACATGGGAGGGTAAAATTAAAGAAGCAAAAATGAAAAGACGGGACGAGGCTTTAAATATATGTAGTGGGAAAAAGTCATTTGAAATCCCATTAACCGCACCGACTTATCAGGTCATTAACGCTCTCGAAAAAGGAAAAGAAGGAAGGAGACGGCGGTTGTGGAGGAGACATAAGGAACACATTCGCATTATATATAAAACATAACAAAAACATTCATTATTAGAGGCAAGAGGTAGGTAAGTAGGCAGGACGGAGAATAGACTGAAAATCAAGTATAATAGTAGAGTTGGGAGATGAATGAAACTAAGTTGCTGAAATAATTTTAGCCACTTTAATGTTTGACTATTAAGGCCTGAGCTCTAATTCTAGGAAGTATATTTTTGTTCGTGCATCACATCGCATCGCTTTCATTGAGAAAGGCTGCATGTCTCTGACTCCAAGTATAAAATAGTCTCACATCCAGTTTACCAAAGTCGTATGTGTGCGTGTGCATGTACAAATGGTAATAATAATTATTGCAGCAATCCTTGTATTTTGTTTTTCATACTTAACTCGCTATATGTAGTGGAAGGAGCAAAACTGGCTGTGTGCTTCCCTTCCTTTATACTCAGAACGGTGGTTGGTTGGTTGGTTCGGTGCAACTTTCACTTGCCTAATGGCTTTCTTAGTCATCCTCCTAGTCAGCAGTTTATTACCTTTGACCCAAGTGAAAGGAGCAGAAAATGGAAGACTGAGGGAACGGCAAAGTGACGAAGCCTGCCTTTACTTTCGGCTTTTAGTGTATTGGAGAACATTAATAGGCTATATCGGATTGTTATCATGGAGTTAACTGCAGTAGTTTCACTTTGTTGTAAAGAAAGAAGGTTTTTGTTGATTGATGTGCCTGAAATTGCTCCGAGCTCTATTTTTTCATAGATTAATCTTGGAAAGGTAAGAAAAGGCGGATCTCCTAATTCCATTCCCCTTCGGATGCACACAAAAAATTATATGATACATAACTAAGATTACGCATATATCTATGTATGAGCAGGCAACGAGAAACTTGAATGAATGAATGTTGCATTACGTCTTGTGTGTGTGTGAGCGGCTCCGCTTAACATTCTTATTTCTTCATCAGCGGCCAACTTGACTAGGCCAAAGCTAGAGAGTTTTAGTAAGCAACCATCAGCCAACTAATGTGCAAGCAGATCAAGAAGACAGTGGGAGGGAATGACGATGATGAAGAAGACGGGAAACATGTCTATTCCTTGAATGACTTATACCAACCAGTCTTGATATCTCCATATAAAGTTGCCAACTAGTTCGGCATCCTGCTCAAGAAGCTGGATTACAGCCCTATAAGATGATACAACACAAAGTTGTAGTCTCTTAATCTTTGGGACATGATTATAATAATACCAAGAATAGGGACAGTATATAAATATAACTAGTGCTTGGCTGGAACTAGAGATGTATCTTTGCTAGTGCCATCATCATCGTGCAGGCCACAAAGACTTCGATGAAGATGTAGGATTCTACAGTGGTGTTGTTGTTTGTGGTCGATACCAAGTATAAAACACACATCATGCTTCGTGACTGGGCTCACAACCAACGACAAGTGATTTTCACAGTGATACTAGCACTGGAAACACAACCATTCACCGCTCTTCCAATGGATTTATACACTTTGTTCAAATTGTCGTGATTGCGTGTAGACTTCGGAATTTCTTCATTAAATGCTCTGTATTTGAAACTTTTATGGATAACACATATATATGTATATGCATGCATCCAACTCCGTTCGGTTTGTTGCTAACTAAAAGCTTACACGATCACTGAGACGTAGATGTTAATGATATTCGGCGGGGGATTAATAGCGGAAGCATTGCTACACCATAATAACCCCGTTTTATCAGTTCTTTGAGCATTAATATTTACCGGGACACATGAATAACTACCAAATTTATATTCGTGGTATTCGTAGTGACACTAATGCTTTCTTTGGCGTGTAAAGTGTGCTGTCAAGTTTTTTTTTTGAAGATTAAGGGAAGATATTCGTTTGAGTTTTCAAAATCATGTCATTCGGAAGAAAAGCTCATAAATGCAGGAAAGATACACTTATCTATTTATTATTCAAAATGGTTACGCTGTAAAATGACGTAGTTATGATATTGCACCAATACATTTCATATTTTGCTACCTTGCCTTGAGTTTTCCAATCAATTGAGAGTATTATAATAATAAAATAACTTAATGTATTTGCCCATTAACTTGGTGATATATGAAAATCTGGGAATGACATACCTGAGATAATGTAATCATGAATTTATAATAATATGTATTATAAATTTTAAACGATGGTCATTATTATAACACAGTTAAGAGCTTTATCGCGTGTTGTATAGTTGAGGTCCCGACATTTCTAAATTTCTCACGATAAGAAAAAAGCTCAAATAACCTGGCATTTAAACTGACACCTTATTTTGATCTGTCATCAATCTTGTTTTAATTATTAGGAGTCGATAACATTCTTTGTACCATTAAAATGTGACCTTTCTAACCGGAGACATTAATGCATACATACTACAATCTTTGATCGATTTAACTGATATATGATATTGTAGAACGAGATGGACATGTATAACTTTCACATTTATCATAGTTTTATGTTACCTGCACCAATTATAGATGAAGGACGAGTGAACATGTTGTACGTAAAGGCTTCTCATTGTCTCTGTCTCTTTGGTAAATTGAATTCAACATTTCGCTTCACAATTATGTAATTCCCCAAGTTATATTTATCTAAATAGTGCAGAAGTACAATTGCTATGCATCATTTATGTAAAATCATCACTTCATCATATCAGCATAAACACATATATCAACCAATTTCTATGAGAAGGAACCCTCACATCACCTTGAATAAGCACTTCTTTGCGGTAGTAATAAAATTTGATGTAGTTGATTACTTATGGTTTGCGGTTTTAGAACGGGATAATTTCCGATTCCACAGCAAATAAAAAGGGAAGGGAAGCCATTTTCAAAGTAATTTGCACTGCATCTCTCACTTCTGAAGTTTTCCTGTATTCATCTGTGCATAACTGAAAATATGAGCGGTGTTTGAAAGTCATTGAGGTCCTTAATTTGTGTATTCGAGTGTATTTGATTTCCAAATAAATTAAATGTCCATATATTAGACTTTGAAGTTCAACGACTCGGAGACTACGTTAAGTTATTACGTCGACTAAAAAACCTTCTTTTATTTATATTACGGTATACTATAGTCGTGTCTACATTTACCCCATTAGAGTGGGTTGCTGATGAAGTGTGCTTGGAAAGTGGAGAAGTTACGTCCCGTGTGCGTGAAGATGGATGTTTGCTGAATGAAGTTGATGCTCTGATCCGATGATGACGTACATGTACACCTGACATTTGATCCTCGCCTACGTCAATTTTAAATTGGATTTTCCATGCTTCCACTGGCTGTTTGATTATTTTACCTAATTTCGGCAGGATAACAGTTGAACTTTTTAATGGAAACTTGCGTAGCAGTACGAATAGCATAAGCTCAAACGCAGGAATGTTAACCTTAATTCAATCCAAACATCATTTCAAAGACGAATGGCAGGAATTGGTAATTTCCGGTAAAATGTCTGAGCTTGACGTAAAGAATTATCACACTGGCGTCCGTAAGTGAATGGAGGAATTGCAACGTGAATTACAGCTAAAGCCAATAAAAGCGGATGTACGGTTTAGTAAAGGAGATTGTAGCCCCTCAACTGTTTTGGTACTTACTGAATCCTATTTACGTTTTTTCAAATTTAAAAAAGTAATCCAATGTCAAACCTGGCAAACAACTATTGTATTATGAATTTTTGAAACATGATCGGTCATTGAGTATGATCAGAAATGTATGACCATCTTAGAAAGTAATTTCAAACCACATTTTTGATATTGAAGAATTCGTTGAGCACTGCACGCACCTGTTGTAATTTTGGAACCTCTCCAATCCAATTAATAAAGTGAGCTATCGATTAATAAGATAAAAAGGTTTATATATTCAATTCCCATATAGCATACATAACTTAAGCATCCTTGGGATTCTGTAAATCACTTGAAATAGTATCAGTAATACCAAAAAGTAGATATTCCTGTCCTATATTGCAATAAACCTGATATTCAGGACATAAACAATCGTCAACGTAACGAGACATATGAATGACCTTTCAATAAAATTATTTGAAATATTAGTTATCCTGAGACTCGTCCATTTTTTCAGGTTCACATATCTACGTGGACCCTTCAACGGGTAGTTAAAAGTTCAACTAACAAGAATCGACCCTGTGTTTGAAGTTGACGATTAATAATTCAGCCGATGCGCATACATACTTAATTAAAGTTAAGAACTGGTGGGAGTTAAGACGTGTGCGTGGTGACATTCGACTCCTCTTGTTAAGGGCTACTACAGAGATACTAAAACAGCACCTTGAGGGGCTATGAATTTGGAACCCTAACCTATCACAGTTGACCATGCTTTTATCGTTTTAAGGTTAAAAAAATTATGATGATGATGATACATATTTAATGTTAACTGATAAATTTTAAGACAAACTATCGAGGTTAAAAATGAACAATATAAAATCCGTCACTGTTGCAAGCTGTCAACACGTAAGGCAACTTGGCAACTTTATTGTAGAAGCATTTGCTCGTTGTTGGTACTTCCAAGATCACTTCCTATATTCAACTCCTGGACCATTGGGAAGTATAGGGAAAGTCATAAAGGGAGATCATTGTCCTCCTATCAACTGCTATGTTATTGCAGCCACGTTTTTTACTTTTTCACATGTAATCATAATTAGTTTTATGTATATACGCACGCACTAAAGCAATCCGGTTTCTTACATTACTGTAGATTTTTGCCGTTATAACGAATATTATCTCAATAAATATGATGACTATCATGATGACATAAGACATTAGTACACAAAGGGTTAACCGAGAGACTACGAGATTATTTTCAAAGGGGAAAGAAATATTGTGTATTCACAATAAGTTTACACGGAACCCATTCATTTAATCTAGAAGAATTTTACTGCTGTCTATGCTTTCTATTTAGCAGATGATAAATGTCAACAGTAAGCGACGTGCCCGTTTGCCTTTGAACTCTCTTCCTTCATCTTTTAATAAGAAGTGGAGTGACATGCAAGCAAGCATTTTCATTTGTTGTAAAAATAAACAAACTGACAATTTATTACTTCACAACAGCTTTTTCTCGGTTTATGAAATTTTTGTGTCATACTTTTACAGATTGCGCGTATATCGTTGTTTCATGTCGTTGTAATAAATGACAAATATGCTTGTCATAAAAACCAGCAACCACTTCGTCGCTTGCCACATGAAACCCACACAGAAATTATTAATTTTCAAATTGTGTCGCACATTTTAAAAGCAGCATATTTTCTGGAAGCAAACGTACTTAAATTTGGACATAATTCTATTGCACTCGCATATATATAGCTCAATAAGACTTCGGGAGATAAAAGATAATTGAGACCGAAAAACACTGTGATCAAAAAATAATACTTAGGTATTCACTGCAATCATAACTGCTCATTCTGAAAATTAACGTGAAGCCATGAAATTATTTAAAAAGTAATTTTCTATGCTACTCTACTTCAAAAGACACCATGATTTGATCCTAACAAATTAAAGTTTGCATGAGGGCTCCCATAACCTTCACAATCATTGAACACTTACTCGAATTCTTTGAAGTTTTTGATCTCGTCTGTGGGACTCCATATATAGAAGGAAAAAATTGGTTACACTTAAAATCTACCACCGGTCAATAGCAGGACCAGCATATTATATATTAAGGGTGCTTTTGAACATGACAAATATTGAAATTTTTTAGCTGAATTCATGATTTTCCTTTCAAGTGAATGCTAACGCTATTCAACTGGAGGGGAATGAAGTGCTGCTATGTTGCTAGCTATGCTTTTGTTTGGAATACTACCCACTTTACACTATCCCAGTGTCTGTCTGCAGTGTTTGCATTTGCATACCTACGTGTCCTCATGTCTTTGATATTTATTTATTCCTGCCTACTCCACCACTTGAGTACAGCTCTGTTTTACATGTTTATTTGCTTCCATACGTTTATCAGTGTGTGGTATACTGAGCACTGGATGCATATGAAGGTAACGAATGTATCAAGGGCATATTGTATAATGGTTCAGAGTTCATATACAGTAAGTTACACCAAGGTAGGCAACCTGGTAAAGATTATGAGATTTTTTAGAATGGAGAAACCAACCAAAAAGGACGATGAACACTTCCGTCGAGTGTCATATTCTTCAGTGAGCAAGGGAGTTGGCGACAAGAGATGCGGGCGTCAGCACACTTTTTCCCTTTCCCCATGGCATGGCCCTATCTTTTTTTGTCACCATCATCAAGAATGTGCACAACGTTATACCGCAGTAGCGATAGTCCTTGTGAACTTCGTCATCATCCACTCCGTCATTCTTTGTGCTGTCTCCTTTTCATAGTCTTTTCTTGCATGTCATCATTGTGTCCTTTTCCTGACATGGATTTTTTCGGCTTTCTATTTTTGTTCATATATAATATGCATAATATCATCTGCCATCAGCTTTCGCAGTTGATATGACGGCTTATGGCTTCCAAGTATCCTAAATCCCACAAGATCATCAATATTAAAGCGTTATTACAGATTTTTGAATGCAGATAGTTTTAAAGAAAACAGTACACATTATACTGCATGAATTAATGACTTGAAATGCATTTTATGTATATGGTGGATGTGATTTCCTACCAGATTCCATTCCCTAGGTACCTAAATATTAGGTATTTGTAAAGATGACGTTATTAGTGATTGTTTTGCCCAAGTTTTTGCACAGGTATAGTTTAAAATAGTTGGCATATTAAAAGAGCAAATATTGGATATTTTCGGATTACCCATAAAAAGGTAAATGAAATTCAATTAATTTGATATCCGGTAGATATTTCTTACGGTTCTTCTGAATTCCATTTGGAGTTCGACATCAGAAAAGTGATGGTCTAGGTGCCTATGTAAATCCTGGAAATAGCTGAGTTTTTCCTCTCGCTAATTCTATCATACGAAGACTCCTGCAAGCAACTACGAGTGTGAGCTCTGTCGTGGCTCGGTAACGGCTATTAGGAGGAGAAATGGTACATTATGCATATTAAAGGACGATTCATGTATCTTTTTTTTTAAATAAAAGAAATTTTAGGGAGAGGAGACAGACAAGTAAATTGAAGTAAGCATGCACACGCAGCCATCACCATTCCGAAACTCTAGACAAGCAAATAGTGGAGTAACCAGGCAAGTGAAAGAAAGAGTGATGAGGAGGCAGGCAAGCAAGCGAGGAAAACGAAGAGAGAAAAAGAAAGATGAAAAGGCCTTTTTCTCGCCTCGTTCCACTCTTTCAGGCAGCAATCGTGTTTCACAGATTGAAACGATTTTGCACGTATTTCAAGACTCTTGTAAAAGCCCTGACATATGCGTATTATTATCTCACCCATCTCTCTTCTATTTTGACACGAAGGATATCAACCTGCCTCAAATGAATATCACACAATCGTACCTAGGCCGATATAAGCATCTACATTTGATAATATTATAAGGTTCCTTACGGATTGCATTCATTACAATAGTCGAGGATATGCATAAAACTGGTAAAGAACCAAGTACTCACTAGTTTTGAGATGGAAAATGTAACAACAAAAAGGAGGAAAAAAGAGTAGGGAACACAAGTGGAAGTACTTGAAGAATGCTTACGTTAGTATCCATACTACTTCATAGCAATGCATGGATCTTCCTCATCTCCCCTCTGAGAATGTGATATTTTATGTGCTGGAATCATTTCCAATGTACTTTGAAATATGTAATAACTAATGAGTAACGACTGCCTTGATAACAGTCCAACAAAACTGATCCCATGACGTACAGTACATAGTTGCATATGTGCAGTGAAAATTGAACGTGAAAATTCAGACATAAGGATTGACAACGGCATCTTTGCACTGCATCTCTACACGACGTAAGCTAGTCAAGTTGTAAGAAAATCCACGTATGCATCCAACTCCGATTGTATAGGTTGCCGAAACGTGTGAATTGAATGGTTTTTCTTTCGTCTATTTCAATTTCTGTTCCTTTCTCTTTCGCCATTCGTGCTGAATGTCCCATTGATATGCACAGTCACTCCAGTTATGGGTAAAATAATGCCATCAATGATTGCGCGATGATAGATTTTATTTTCAGCTTAGAATTGCAGCATAAAGTTAGTCCTCAAGGTGAAAATATGGGAATCATTTTGTTTTGTTAGTTGTTGGCGTAAAATTTACATAAAAATGACTACTCTTGAGATTGTATCGATTATACGAGCAGATGTGCAGCTTCATTTAAATATTTCAAAGAAAATTTTTAAAGTGGAAGGAGTCTTCTCTGTTTTTACAAAATAAATTACGGTTTATTATAGCCCGTGAAACTAAGGCGCTTAAATCGTTTCAAATAATCCCTAGTCAGCAAACTCAAAACAAGCGTTGTAATAAATCAACATTCACACTAGATGTTACTTGTCAAAATGAAATATGAACGTTTAGATGACCACATCATCTTGGTTTCGTAAGTTGGTCCACGTACGTACGTGCATTCAACTTCACACGCTGATAAATGATGGTATGCCTTTTCCAAGAAGAAGAAGGATTGGTGCAATGCATCGTGACAAAAAGCATTTTCGTGTTTCTGTTATATTCATAGATTCCTACTCAACGGGTTTTCTAGGGCAGAATTAATATGCAAGGCATTCAAAGAATGTAATGCTGCATTTCTGGAAAGCATCTAAGGTATATGAATTAGCACACACTTTTAGGAGTGGGGATTTTCTGTTTTACAAAAAATATTATTCCTACGCCTCTTTTTACATTTCTCCTTTGCTTTTACAGGCAAATTGCATACGTTTAGGATTATTTCGCCGGTTTAAGACGTGATAACTGGCACACATACTCCATATTTGTCACTCTGAGCATATAAGCAAGCCCAATAATCGTTTGTGACAGCTACATAAATAAATAAGCACCCCGCTTTTGAATGTTTTCAGGTGGACAATAACTCATGTAGTTTCATAATATTAGCATCCCACTATTTGTTTGGCAGTAAATATCATGTTCGTTACTTGACATTTTAGCTGTCCCTCACAAATCTGTGTTTTCAGTCATAGCAACATTAAATCATGTATGTTGACCAGATGTCTACTATTTTGGAACTAGGGATTTACAAGCACATTAAGCCATAAATGACACCAGGAAAGTGGTACTTTAAAACCGCTCGTAATCGTCACCTTTCCTAGCATTAAACGCCAAGAATATTACGGCACATTTGTGCTAAAGGAAGTTGCAACTTTAATAAGTTTTAAAATCGAAGGAAATAGGTTAGGTTTGCCACCTTATTTCCTAACTATTTCAACTTCATATATATAACACTAACTAATTGAAAGTATTCTTTATCAACAGCGATAAATAAAATTGTCTACGAAAAAAGCGGACCACTACGCTGCCGTGAAAGAAAGTATTGGGAAGCAAGTAAGTTTCTTGAGTTGCATGTGTGTATGGGAGTCGTCGACACATTTTTTTTCTATAAAGTTAGCCATAGGACTAGTCATCTTAAGAGGAAAGAATCATGGAGAGAAAAGTAAGTGAATAAAAGGAAAATGAGAGTACGCGAGTGAGTTAAGCACATGGTTTTTGCTGCTACTCTCTTGGAAAAGTGATTGGAGGCATGGTGGTCTTGACGTATTATCATCATCTATTCACTTGAGAAGTAATGGAAAAGTGAACCAATACCTTTTCCCTCGAATGCCACATTATACTGGGCTACAATGTAGACAGGAAGACGTGGAGGTTGGTTTTCTACTTATAGAGAGAATTCATACACACGCTCAATACGAATATACAGGAGTTTTGGAGGAGTAAACGAGGCTGCAGTACGGAGTCACGAATATATAAAGTATAGGATGGGGTGGTGCAGTTGCTGAGTTTGAGCTTCTTGCAACACTTTAAATACGAGCCAAGTCAAGTTGTCTAGTGATTCCATGACGAGTTTTCGTCTCTCGTTACTTGACTCGCTCACTTGCACTTTTCTTCTGTTTGCCTGCTAGATGGTTGGTTGTTGGCTGTTGGCTCACTCAGTTTTTCTCCCTTTTCTTCGTTTCTCCCATCCAACGTCAGTCTTGATTTATGCTCATCACTCACACTGTCAGGTATACATGGAGGAAATTAATACCTACCTTTCTTCTTCGAGCTTTGTAGGTTAGCCAAAATGGAGCCAATCATGTTGCATTATTATCATCTGAATACTTTTATAATATATTAGTGGCCAAAAATATATTAGGCTAGGCTCCAGCTTTGATGCAACGAATCCCTTTCCCCAACGTAATAAATCGTTTCCAACTTATTTCGGAATATACTCGATATCAATGTTATCCTTTGGTAGTAAAATTGTACAAAATAAATACATACATATAATGAGTATAATGAATACCCAAGAAAGCCTTGAATTTTAATTTGAGATATAATGATAAACTCACATGAAATTACTACGTTTTGCTTCAATAATATCATAAAGCACCATTTTCACAGTGGAGAAAGTTCCCACCAACGCATATCCCGAGTAATCATCTCATCCAGTTTTAATCTCATAAAAACATCAAGGATCTTATACCTAATTTCGGAATCGGAATTGTGTGATACTGTTTATTTGGTGGTGTGGAAAGTAATGTTACAAAATCTAGTGGACCAAAATCAATTAATAAAATTGTCAAAAATATTACATGATTTTTATTTCTAACTTTGGTATTACTGGTTGAAAGTTCGGGTTTCTAAGCAAAGCAAGCCGGTTTAATTTTTTTGCAAGGCTCAAATCTCAGCCCGAATCAATGGCGAGTAATATTTTCATTATTTTGGCAAATCACAGGCAAGACCTTCAACCGACCAGCCGCTTAATTTGTAGAAACAGGAACCCCCTTTTTTGCCAAGTCCGCAATAATCTGTTCCGTTTCAGTGTGCACTACATAAAGTTTTTGAGCAAAGGTACGCAATGCGATATCATACGAAGCACTCCTTGGGGTAATTTTCAAAGTAAGAGCATCAAGACAGAAAGAAAAGCCAAAAACCATCATCATCTCAACTATCCTTTCTCACGAAATCATTCACGAATAAATCTGTCAAAAGTAGCATAAATAAGGAACATTAATGGGCGTTACTACTGTTTCAAAGAGTACTGTACTTGGGCAAGGGTTTTAAGAGATTGTGCGCATAGGTATAGAATGTAGAAGTCTAGGCCCGTAACGACGATGGAGCAAGGTCTGCGCCAAGCCTTCTGCGCCAAAATGGAAATAAAGCCGTCCACTAATTAGAAATTTCGAAAACACTCGCTGGACAGTAAAAATCCAATAAATTTCCATAATTTTCTAGCTTTTTAGCGAAAACTGACTTAATTTATATCAAAACACCAATAAAAGATGCAAAAACATGCTTAGTTAAAACCAAGAAATGGAATGATTTTTAAAGTTTAAAGTACATGAATTTTAAATAGGTCCTCCGTGAAAAATGATATCAAAACCTCCCCGAACATTTTTAAGCACCTGAATCATGGCATCGCATGACATGATTTTACAAAGTTTGTATGTCCTTACAATCACATTTGAGGAAAAGCAAGAAACAAGTTTGTTGCACAAAAGTCAGTAAAATGACTGTATCGCTTGTTGAATTAAACTATACTATCAAATAATCAAAATCTAGTCCAGGATGCGATATTTTGTTCAACTTCATTGTCATTGAATACTATAGTAATTGCGCATATAGATATTGAGAATATTCCGAAGCCTACAAGCAAGCGTGTTGTGGTTTTGAGTCGTTACTTCCAGTCACCCCATTCTTAATATGCTGAAAACTTATACTCACTACCGGAAAATCTAACTTAGGAATTTTTGCCCAGAACGTTTCAAAATATAAATTACATTTTTACTGACGAGTTGACGTGAGTTGAATTCTAATATGCTTAACCTTGAAACCTTAGCAGGAGGCAATAAAGCTATCATTACCATCAACACAATTCATACAACTAGTTTACTAACTGGCTTAGAACGTTTAACGTGTCAAGTGTCGATGAATTTAATAATGATTATGTTTTGAATACTGATTATTCCGGAACAGGAATCCTATTTAAGTTGTTACTTTATATGACCTTCATGTTTCTTTCTTTTGTTGAAACTTTGGTCAATATTTCTGATTTTACAAAAAAAAATTGTTTTGGGTCTAGATGAAAAAATACCTGTTAAACTTCTCCTATTTTATCACAAATTGTCATTTACGGAGCTGATAAGAGCAAAATCAGATGCAGGTAACGTGAGTTTGAAGCCTTGAAAAATGAACCACCTTTGCTAGTTTGTTAATATTTACATAAACCTGTTAACCAATAAACTTTGAGTAAATCAGGGTCTTTCCATTTTTCTTAATATCTACAATGTATATGAGTCATGTAACATAACTAATGTTCTACCGCTGTAGTTTTATTCTTTTATACATTATTCCAGTATGAGTGTGTAAGAGGCGTGAAAGCACGATAATTTTGTTAGTTGTGTTTGTACTTTAGAAAAGTGGAGAAAAGTAATTTCCATAGTTAAGATCATTATTGTAGTAAATACTAATATTTCAGACATTAAATCAGTATGCTATTCTAGTCAAATTTAGAAAGTCGATTGAAGTACCTCTTTTAAGGTTAGACAGATTAAACAGATTGGTCGGGTTGCAAACTTCGAATCGGTTTTCTAAAGTTTCTAACCAGTCATGTTCATGTTAGTAGCAGCAGATCAGTTGAGTTCAGGTCACCGGCATGCAAATTTTAACTATACCAATTTTTATAATGCCCAGTTTGCTTTCACGCTTATGTAACAAGCAAATCGCATAATGCAGTGTGGGCGAACTGAGATTAAGTCAAGGATGTACTTGTTTTTCGTTATCTTCTAACCTACCATTATATGAAGAGGGTATGAACAAACGGTAAGCTTTTCTTTGTATTCCAGGCGTAGGTGGCCTCGTTTTCAGAAGTCACGGTTGACGCCTGGAAAGTCAGAGCCAGGCTGTGAAGTTTACATTGGTTCACAACAGAATTGTGTTTATAAGCGTTACGTGACGTAAGTAATATAAGTGTGCAGGTGGGAAAATAAGTGGCCAGGTCATTGGACCGCATTAAAACCGAACTGGATCCTTTCTCTTTCTCTGTTTTTCCATTTTACACCAGAGCAAGACCAAGTCACAGCGAGATTGCCACTAATGGATGGCTCCTGGCACGGGGCATCACTTTTTGAACTCGCTTTTATTCCTTTCACGCTAGGCAAAATTGAGTAGATCGACATTTGAAACAGGCTTACTGACACACTCACAAGCCGTGCTTTATAAAAGAATTCAGAGCCACTACCTATGCAGATATAAATTTACACAGTTAGTCGAGCAAAGACTTAGTATTGAGAAGTAGTTACACTTACACTTACCCAACTGGTTTTCTATTTCTGTATACATGCAAGGCATGAAGTCAGTCAAAAAGAAAACATCAACGGATCTGCAAATAAGGATTTTATACAAGCTTTTCCCATCTCCTTTTTAGTTTCTCCTTATGAAAACTCATGCTTTGATTTCCTAAAATGTACGGAGGTGCGATCACCCCTGCGTTTCATTCGTGGGGTTTCATGCGAGTTCAACTATATACATATGTATCATCTTGATATCTGCCATACATACATCCTCCCATTACTAGCTCAGTTTCGATTGGGGCGAAGTTTGCATGACATCCGTCTCTCGTATTCCTCGCAGGAAACTTACTCCGACTGCCAACCCAGGAGCAGAATCATTCCACATACGTTAGAGAGGACGGTTGGATGGGCTGGACGTGGAGATAAATGAAAAGTGCTAAATTGAGGTGTGTGGAGGGACATGAACAAAGTCAACCGTTTGAGACGCACAGATAGATAGTAAAATGTTTTCTCGGCTCTTGCTTCGCTAGCCAGACTTTCACTGGAAAGCGGACCGATATGGTAATGGAGAATAAATACAAATGCGTATAAATCGCAATCGCTCACGGGTTGCCGTGGATTTCACATCTTGGCACAAGGGATTTTTAAGTTTCATAGAACAACAAAAGAAGTGACATGACACGGGACAAAGTCCGTTGCACATGTATTGACAAAGATGAGCTTGTTTAACGATGCAATGGTTTGTTTGAAGGGAAAGTGTTTGAACGTGTCGGAAATCACTGGACCAACATTTGAGTGCCCCTAGGCTTTAAATCAAGCGTAACAAACACTTAGTAAGTTTCTTCCCATCATCCAACGTCCGACAGTACAGAATTTTTGAGGGTGTGATCCTACAGAACCTAGAACATAGCTCATTATTCACTTGATACGGAGGACTGCTTGTATACAGGTGCATATTACACGTATGTACATTACACTTACGTATTCATATGATTATGCTAGTTTTTAGTGGAGGAGACGAACTATGAGTGCATTACCTTTGGTAAACATCGTTAGCAGTTTGCCGACTTTAGGGATTCATGGTTCAGCTGACTGCTTTATGCTATGCATTCATTAGTGATTCATTCGTCAATTCCCATTTCCCAGTGGTAGTGTCTGTGCATTTATTATTACACTCCTTCATAATACCATGGATCCAGATTGTAGGTGTTTCATCCTCCTGCTTTCTCCGTGTTTTTGGAGTGTAGGTGAAACTCTATTTAATTGTGGATTCTACGAACTTGTCAATTAGAAGCTTTGAAATTACTAACACTGTGTAGGTAGCATACATTCACAATACTTTTTTCCTAGAACCGGGAAGAAACCACACCAGTTTCCCCCGTAAAGGCTATTGACAGTATTAGAAAGCTGTGTACAGAAACGAACTTACATTTAGTTCCTAGAATTCTATAAATGATTCCAAGGTAACAAGTAAACTTAACATCTGTTACCGCAAATGAGCGCAGTTAAGGCGTTAAGTATTTTTCTTTTTACAATATTTAGCATTTTGAAATAAAAGTAAACCGTTTTATATATATATAATATTTTGATATATATAATATTCGTCATGTTTGAAACATGACGAACAGAGATACTTAATTTACACGTCTATGTGTAGTTGAAATGATTCAATGTCCCACGTCTCCAAAAATCGAGTAAGTAGGCAAGTATTAAGGATTCGAAACCTTTGCAGGTAGGGTTACAACGTGGAACCTTCAATTACTCCAAAAACGGTGATATCATACATAGCTATTCTGCTTTCAATCCTTAGATGCAGAATTTTAAAACCGATTACCGTTTACTTTTTATTTGACAAACTTTAAATATTTGAATTTTTAAAATTAAGGATCATATTAAGTAAACGTTAATCTTTCCGTGTTGTTACCCTGCCTGTACTCGCACGGAATAATTTCGAAAATACTCAAACACTTAGATTAAATATCTGACGTCGCCATGTTTGAAACGGAATCCCGAGAAATGCTTAAATTTCAATAGCTTAAGGTACTTTTACAACCGATACCTGAAAGCTAAACGCCATGTCGATATCCCCAAATGTGATGAAATAACGCTGGCTACCTATAGTGAATGTTGAGCAAACGTGCTAGAAACGTCCATTTGTGGTAAAGTAATCATAGGATTTTCTGTTCTTCGCAGAAAGACGAACAGAATTGGTGGAGCATTTATCAAGTTTCCCTTACCTCTGAGAACGACCTAATGTCATTATCAAAAGCGTTTGTATAGGTGGAGTCAGTAGAAAGATTCGAGTTGTTTTCAAGTGGCAGCCTCAAACAGGTAAAGACCTGAGTTCTCGATGCCATACTTAATGTACGTCATAATATCAGGAAAAACTGCACTCCAGTTTTCAGATTCCAGGGTTGTTTGCTGTTGGCTGGAAATATTTCACAGAGCCTACTCCTTTTTCACGTATGTCCCGCAAAGGAAACCTTCATCTAGATATGTGAAGCACTAATGTAGCTGGGAGACATAAATATATTTATGGTGCTTACAATGCGTATTATTTTCAATGCACACAAACTGCATTGCTCTCCTCAACCACAGCATTACTTTATTTGCATTACATTACATTCACACAATTCCTTCCCGCTTAGTTCTCCTCCTCTATCGAGGGAGAGTAATATTGCTTTCTTAACAGCATTACAAACTCACAGTGGGAACACTAATACCCATATTTTACTTCTGGCTCGATGACCTGGAAACCTCCTGATAAGGCTGTCAAATTTATCATTGCTTTCTTTGAATACACGCACATCATATAGAGTGCCAGCATCACCTCGGCAATAAGGTGGCAATGCTCCACGTTCTTCGTTCAAAGTGGAATGGATATACGGAACCGTTGGGTGTCTCAAGTATTTTGAGAAAATGTTGGAAAATCATCGTTATATGTTGTAGGTGAAAGATTGTGTGTAGGTTGACGCAAAGCACGAAACCCATTTGGCTTGATGTTGCATGTTGTAGTCCTCAGTATAATGCTTCATTTCATATTTACTCTATATTATGCTCCACCAATGACAGCTGGTGTTGGAGTACTGTCGAAATGCTTCGAGAATATTGAAGACGGATGTCATATAACTATTTTATCATGATTATATTATGCATTAGCCACTATTGACATTGTCGCTACGATGCTGGGGATAATACTCAGGTTCTAAAGAAATTCAGTGTGAACATTGAACAGTTTTTGATTACTCCACTATCCTATTCTGTTTATTTTTATATTTTCACATTGCATATCAGCAGCAGTGCATTATCCAAAAAAAAAACTTTGCCATAAAAGTTTTATGCTGATTCGGATTTCCATCATTATGGATATCCCTCGACGGGTGGGCAACTTAAGAATAAAAACTTTTCGATAGCAAAACGTAAAAAGGGCCCACAGAAATATATTGATGTCTGAAATACATATCAAACGATTTTCAGGTCGACCGTAAATTTGCAGGTGCATATATGCCTAAGTTTTGGCGACTGAAGCACATGATGGACTATAAACTGCTTCAATCATTGTGTTCAGGTTCAGACACACTGGTAAATGACACTTCAATATTTTCTCGACTGGCGTTCTGTCAAATAATAAACAAATAGAAATCATTAATTGTCCAAACATATTGTCCCATCGTTTAGCACGTGAATTATGAATATAATCGATTGCCTGTAGTTAAAACTAGTTGATACTACAAGCAATCTCAGTGAAGACAGCAAGACTAAGATATGTAAGCAAGACGAAGGAATGCGATTGTCGACTTGTTGGATTAAATTCCAAACTTATTAAAAGCCGAACCATAATTGCTGCCCTGTCGAGCCAATTTAGAGTGGGTGTATGAACCTATTAATATATTCCGCTAAAGTTGGTCTTTATTCTCCACAACATCTCAAGCAGTTTCTGAGTGACCTTTTGGTGTATAAAAATAAATAACTTGTATACAAATACGATTCGGGGTAAGCAGATAGCACAAGTGCTTCTTACATGTCGACATTTTATCTCTAGGAAAATGAGCTATGTGCCTACACACATCCGCTGGTTATTAGTAGATGAATGCCTGGAACTAACGGTAGGTTCCCATAAGATAAAAATGCGTGGTGGCTGTGAAACTAATATTTACGAATTACTATGATGATTATAATAATAGTAATAATAATAATATGAAGAGATCAACTTCTTCCACTCTCTCATAGGTTTCACATTTATTGTGAAGCAAAAGAGATTATAAATAATAATATGTCCATGCAACTACACGCATACTAACACTAACACTGCTAGATATCGACCATTAACGATATTAATACGTGTGGAGGAATTTTCCCTCATATCTTCACTTTCTCTACAAGAACGTCACTCGGCAATGTAACTTTTGTTGCCTATTTCCCTACTATGAAATATCTCTGCATTCACTGTTTTGTAGGCAATTCATCCCAAACGTTTTCAACACATTTACTTGCTCGTTCGACTGTTCGATGACTTCCCCTTTCTGGTCTTGCTTTCCCTTGCGTTGAAATAGACAACGGGAGTGTAATGGAAATAATAGCGTGGAGAATTCATCTACTCATATCTCTTACACTATGTGCTTTTTGCTCCTCTTCTGACACTGCTCTGTTTAATGTCCTCTTCATATTACCATTCCCTCTCGTCCCTCTCGTCCCAAAAATGTGAACAATAGAACAACTGAAGGGCATATAATATTCTGTATAGGAAAAGGAACATATATATCTAGGCGTACTAGACTTCGTCGAATTCCAAGCAAATTACGCAGTCAGCATTAATATAAACCCGCATCCTTTGGTTGTCGATGATTTCTTATCCCAGGCTGGTATTAAGAAACTGTAAGAAGAAGGCTACTTTGCTTCGAGGCCGAAAATTAAACCGATGCAATGGAAATGCAAGGTTTGTCTATACTGATATTCTAATCCATGGTGTAGTATATAATTAATATTGAATCAGTGTGAAAATTCAAGATGAAAACGCAAAAATATTCAAACAAAACGGTAGACGATCCTAGTATTTTTTTTAATGTTTTGAATATTTATGTAATATGTAAGCAATGCAGCGAAAATAAAAATAGGCGCTGCGCTAGAGTTACCATCCTAATGTATAATCAAATGTTATAAATTTAGATTTCCGGTTTTCATCTAAAAAACTCTAAAATATAAACGACTAACTATCATACTATTCAAAGTTGAACATACAAAGACGGCAGATTAGTAGGTTCGTTTGAAACGTATTGTAAGAAAAAAAATCACATCCTCACATCAAATTAAAGTTGCTATGAAGACAGTATCAACAAAAGATTTAATTCCCGTATTTTGGAAGCAAAATTTTTTGGATTCCCTATTCTTGTCACCTTATACGGTAATACTAGGCAAAAAGTCACGAAAATCTAACCGTCGATAAAATCTAACGCTGAAAATGATGTTTTTATTTGACCCTTTTTCGTTGAAGCGTGATGCTATGCTATCTACATGTGACGTCCGATTTAGTGGATTAAACCATCCTCACTTTATTTTTAGTTGCTAGTGCATAGTTGGGCAAGATATCGGTGCCCGCAGTATAGTCCAACGTTAGCACATGTGTCACGAATACAACGCTGTCCCATATTAAAGTGAATTTTAGTTCCAAAATGATTTCTGGTAACCATTCTTAGAGTCGTCCATCATCATCACCATTAGTGCTCAGAGTGCCGATGTACTAATTTTCTCTAAAAATGTCAACAAAACTTTCAAAGTGGAGGCTGGGTCTTCGACTCAGAAGTCAAGACGAAGAAAAATATTGTGTTAAATATATTGTCTACACCAAGTGGTCCGGTGTACTACCCATCCCAACATATGCAATGACTGTTCCTTTTATTTGTGATTAATGTCCTCGTTACAGTTCTACTTCAGTACGTGAAGTATTAAAGCTGGTCATTTCATTTACGCGTTCACACCCCATTACATTAGTTTTAGTATTATTTGTAATTCGTATCAAACCATTCAAGTATGCCATTTTCGAGTTTCTGAATTATACATACATACTTGTTTCCAGAACTATTCTGACCAACTTAATTATTAAAAGTCGACTTCACAATTTCAACAATAGAGTTACAGCTTGTTTTTAAAATTTTCAAAACCAATACATACCAAATGGCAAATGAAGAGAAAGTATTCTAGCAAAAAACTGTATTTTACTAGATTTTCCCTGCAGGTGTAAATGTATTTTCTTGGCTCTCGGAAGTCATTACCTCAGGGAAATAACTGGTAGGACGGCATTTGCGATGGAAAATTTATTGCGTCCCTCGGGAAAAACTGTCACTCATATATTTCACAAGAAGCGGTAATGATTTACTGCCAAGTTGTAAGAAATAGTGGGTTGGATGTATCAATGGAATCTTGAATCTGTCAAAAGCCTTCTATTGTATAGAAAACTATTTGATACGGTGTAATTGTCATTTTTCCGCACATCCTATTTCGGAGAAAAAAGAAAGCTATGAAAATGTTCCAAATAATTTTCGCTATGTGGGATGTAGCCTGAACAAGCAACTTACTTGTAACGTAAGATTAGACGTGTTGTGTAAATATCGAGCTCGTTCTATCGAAAAAGGAACAAAATTTCTTTTTGGAGGTCCAAAAACTCTGTCAGAAAAACAGTTCTTGTGAACCTGCTAAATAGTATGCGTGGGGAAGCAAAATCTGTATTCCACAGAACTCTATTTCTAAAGGATTTTAAATAAGAAAAAGGAATTTCAAAACCCCTTTTCATTTCATTTTATAAGAGTGATCGTACCGGGCACAAAAATATATACTGTAACTATCTCATATCTTTGATCATCATTGAAGCATCTGCCTTCAGCATTCTCTACTTCCGGGCTCTAGGAAAGAACGCAGAAGATGAGGAAAGAAGAAATGGTTTATTAAGGAAGTTCAAGTGGATGAACATGATTTTGAGCGAGTTAATTACGGATGTACTCTGCTCAAGGTTACGTTAGTTGTCTTTTCAGTTTTGTGTCTCACTTTGTCAGTCCTCATGAATCCTCAGCACTCAACTTTGTACTGGATGCGTTAGAGCTTATGGAACGATGGTAAGGTAATGCAGGTGGTAGATGATGTGTGACTTTGAGTGTTTACGCAAACTTCAATAAGATGCTGGTAGATTTCCTGTCTTGATTTTATTAATTTGTAGTGCTCTTGTGTCTTATCTCGTCTCTTAGTTGTATAATGTATGTTGTGCGATTTTAATGAACATTAAACCGCAAGGAATTTCTGGTGGGTTTTCTCACAAAGACTTTTTATACTAGCGCTAATTGACGTATGTAACTAAGCATGACTTTTGCAGCAAGTGTGGTACTCTGAAAATAAAATTATTAGAAAAGCTGATGTAGATAAAGCAGTTTAGGCTGTTTGGCATTTCTCTTCTATATCCTTACGTCCGAAAGTGGAGAAACAGGCTTTTCTTTGATGTGGATGAGAGAGAAAATTTGACTTTGTTAACTCAACAACTTCAATTCGGGATGCAGAAAGGCCAGTTTCGGTTATTTACTGTCTCTTCTTCAGTTTGAAAATATTATGATTACTATTGACATTTGAGCTGAAGTGAAGTCTTAGTTATTAACGTTTGTTGTTTATTATATATAGTCAGATTATCTAAAAATTAAATGTTGACTGGAACTTGTTTCACCTTAATATGGGTGAGCGAGTGTACCAGTTATTGTGTTGTGTAAAAGTTTTACCTTAAACTATGTTACTATGGCTTAAGATTAAAAATTCATGTGTTTATCAAATTAAAATGCAGAAGGTGCTTTCGACGGTTACCAACTTCTTGTAAAACCCTTTAAATTTAAATAAATAACAACTACATAAAAATGCGACTTTCAATTGTAATCTGCTGCGTTCTTAACACATTTGCATAAAATACGTGTTTTACTGGCAGGACACTGAATGGGAAAGGTAAAGCAGGAGTTAACTTAAAGAATTGCAATCTTCCAGTCATTTCAACCGCCGTAACCCGTCCAACATCCCTGGTCGTACCATTCATATTCATTACAAGTTAAGAGGAACCACACAGTATGGCACGGAAAGAAAGGGCTCATCCATGATCCATCATACGTTTCATCACGGTAGATCAATATTAATCTCTTAACCGTTTGCTGAAGATTTAACCTTACTGGTTAACTCTATTGATTCAACCTCGCATTAATACGATTCCTGGAAACTCCGCAATTTTCAATATAGTTTATCACTCTTCCTGCCCTACTTTTCAATACATTTTTACAAAAAATCACCTTCCATACAGCACAGCAAGCAACCGATGCAATAACTTAGGTTTAATCAATCTTCTTTCACAACATGGAGCAGCTCGCCAACGTGTTCATTAAATATATCGAATACCATGGCTATATCGTCGTATGATATCATGATAGATGAGGAATCGTATGTGATGGACTGATGCAACGCCGGCCACACATTGCCCCTATTTACTTACATGGATAGATAGCTGAACTGATCCGATGCTCATGAAAGAGTTCGCCACAAGTTTGGGAAATGTGCATTGAAAGCAAAGCCATGCCGAGTTTTTGCAGAAGTCAGGAAATCCAACATTTATTGCGTCGTTTACTTTATACTGCTGTTCCTTTCTGCTAAATTTGTAGTCGACGTAGTGGCGAAAAAGCTTGCTTAAATTAAAATTTGATTCTTCATATTGGTAAAACATAAAAAGCATATGGTAGAGCATATTTCAATACCCTTTTATGGAAAGCTCAGTGCTCAATTAGAGAAATAAAATTATTCACAAATCTGGCTGCTGTATCCCTATGTTGCAAGGTGAAAGCCTTTCGCATTCGTCAACGTTAGTCCAATGCTTACTGAGTTAAAAACATGTGGTATGGCCACGAATGAAATCATTATATACGACATCATTTGAGCAACGAGAATAATGAATGATCTCAGGTCAGTAGCAGATCAAGGTTTAAATATAAGCCTCCTGGGCTGCGTTAAACCCCCTTGGAGGCAAAATGAAATCCTACCATGCAATCTGTGTGCCTAAATACACTTTATAATACTAATGGGTATGTGCGAATCCCTCAGAAAGGGATTAAATATAACTAGATTGCTTGGTGGTGGAGATGAGGAGTTACGTACAAGCCCTCTACATACCGACGATATGTTATTACATATTGCAATGAACGACATCCGTTTCATGACACAACTGCAGCTAGGTAATACATTATTTTACATTCCCGATTGAATTGAAAGTTGTATCAGAATTTCATAAAGATTATGTAAGTAAATTTTAGTTAACAAAAATATTTTTTGAGTTTTTGATAATTCATCTCATTATTTCATACTCGATGATGTTGAAAATCTGGTGTGTTTTTTAATTTACCGTTCTATTCAACAGCGTTTTTGTGGCCAAGAACTACAATTATTCATACTCCAGGCCCACCAAAGTACATACTCATTCCTATGTTTCCTATTTGCAAAGAGACATCAAGAGTTAGATTACCACCAGCATTTTTTCACCAACTGCAGCAAGGATTTTCGTTCCTGTAGTTGTAAGCATCAAAGCATCTCAAGTGTAAATGGAATATTAGGATGTATTATGATGAAAGTGCGTTGCTTGCTAGAAGGACGGCTTCCTACTTCCCAAGTACAAAGAGATTTTATACTTGCAGCAGTTTGCAGTAGCTTTTTGTGGGCTTAGACATGCCATGTACTAGGTAATGGAAGGTTGCAGTGCTCTCTTTCCAATTTGCCTTTCTCCTTTGGCTATGTGTGTGTGTTTGGAAAGTCCTATGTCTTGGGAAGATACACATTCTGTGAACTTTCTAACTTTAGTAAATTCACCCAAGGTTCTAACACGGCAATAAGAGGAATAAAGGGGTAAAGTAAGTAGAAAAATAAAGTAAACTTTCTCCTTGGTTTGCAATCTTACAAAGTGTAGTATTTGACCAGCCACCGTGCCGTGAAGGGATGCCGTGAAGCCATCGGTGCAGGTAAAAATGACGAAGATGCTAAAACTAAGGCTTATTTTAGGTTTACACACGAAACTACTTCGGTTTACGTTTTCCTTTGCCTTCCTTCCCCTGCTTGTTAGAGGTATAGACCAAACTTGCAAGCATCAGCAATGAAAACAAACGCTGTGTTATTCTTACACTTTTCACACTTTTGACATGCTTTGCTGGCTTCAACGCTAACTGTATATATACACAACGGAGAATGTACACACATATTTAAAGGTATATGTCTAACTTCATTATTTCCAGCGGTAGCTCGCTTCATAATAAGTGACGCTGAGGGTAATTGATGCGTTTATAAAAAGCGCCTGGTATCAAGCTGTATTTGTCATTACTATTTCAAATATTTCAATAAATGATTTTACTTTACTAGCAAAGCCACAGAAAACTGTGGGTTGCTAGAATATGTACTTACAATTATCATGCTAGTATCATGTTGTGTATGTCTCTCAAAACTCGCAATACATTTATATACCACCTTCAAAATTGCTTCTTTTATTTCGGACGCCCATATTCCCCAATAATCAGAGGCATTTCGGCAAACCTACCAAAGGGAAAATACCTGTAATATTTACAACAATTAAATTTGTCATTTACTCAAGAATATGAGTTGAGTAGTAAATGACATGCTTAATGACTTTAATGTTTAAAATGTCTCTAAAGCGGTCTGAAATTGGATAGCTGAAATTTAATTCAACTAACACTAAGCACAACTCATGGTTTTTTAAAGTTAGAAAAACCAAACAAAATGAATTTTATTTATTATGAAAGCTGGTTAAATTGGCTCTACTAAACATTGCTCCACTAGACATTGGTAACTTTCAAATGCGTTTTACTGCAATGAATTATTCCTAAACGATATTCAATTGCCTTAACTCTCCTGACACCAAAGATGAGATTAAGATTAATTCAATAATAAACTGCGTAATAAATTCGATCATATAATATAACCATTCATCATCATCGAAGTACTAAAATTTGTAACAGGATCGTACCCAGATCCAAATTTGCTATGTGACGAAAACGTTTGAACTATTTTACTTACGAATATTTCAATTTCGGCGTTGGGTGTTTGATGGAAATTAAATTTAGTGACGTGGATCATCCACGTCCATAATGTTGCTCCAAAAAACGTAGCGCAGGCGCTGTTTAACCAAAGCTCATACACTTTGCTACTACACTGTATTTCATGAATCATGATACACACAGTTTTGATCCCCTTTTTCCTGATGATGCAAGATCGTCCTACAAAAATTTCCAATTTCCTATATATGAGCTAACAATGTTTGCAAAAGAGTTTGTATTCTGTTTGTCTATTTATGACCTAAAAACCTTCTTTACTTTCTTTCTTCTTCCATGAAATGAAAACTGGTAAGCCGTAAGCACAATGAAAATCTTGTCTGGTACAATATCGCATACAGTTTCTAATTCAAAATCTCTTTACATGATTATTGGTTAAATCTCATATGTATGTATTTGTGGGTCCCCGTGATCATATGTGCCTGCTCATTATCTTATGTGCCTGTTACGCACACACACCAA
>JAQGAP010000274.1:0-44403 GCA_034697805.1 Orchesella bifasciata
CTTTAGTCTGGACTTTTTGCTTCTTCTTCGGACGGGACAACAACAGACGACCGAACCACCTCTTCCCTTCTTTTCCTCCACCACCAAAGTCTTAAGGAATCCAAAACCTCCCAAATTTCATTTAGTTTGAGCTCAGTCTTCCCATGAAAATAGCATCATTTTCCAAAAGAGCACAAAAAATATGTATGTATCTATCTCAAATCTGCATACGAGAGTGGAGTGACTTCTGAATGAAATGAACATGACAGACTCAAAAAAAAGTCATTTGGGATGAAATGAATGGAGAGTTCCCCACTACAAAAACTCGTGCATTACATTACAACAACAATTCCCAATAATGCCTCCAATCCAAATATGGTCCTAGTCCAAAAGTCAATACAGGAAGCAATATCGGCTTGAGAGAGAGAAAGAATGAAAAAAGACCATCCACGACCATAATATGTAATAGGTATTACACTAGAATTTAATGTTTTGTCATTGAAATGCGTTGTTTGTTGTCGTTGATGTCGCCTTCGGAGCCTTCCCTTGTATATGTAGCAGGTTAGCTATTGTAGCAAAGTGGCAGCAGCAGTTGTAATAAAAGAGTAATAGTAATAATAGCTATGTGTGTACCTTATCGATTCTCCTATCGGATACTGTCACTGTTTCCCTCTCTCTCCCATTGTAACTTTGACTTGATGTACGTTATTACACCTTTTTTGACATGACAAGACGGGCCAACGCAAAAAAATGGCTGAGGAAGGAACATTTTTATACGTTTAGTTTTTCGGTCGAAATGGGGATGGGAATGGTATATGAAGACATTATTACCAGAGGAGGGGACTCCTCTATGCGTACTATTTGTACAGTAATGGATATTATGTCGTTTTATTATAAGGGACCTCCATTGTGACACCTGAAACGACTTCAGTAGTAGATGCATTACTGTACAAAACAACTTTCCCCATAATAGTAATAGCTGTAGTAAAAGCTAGTAAAATGCATGTGTGTGCCGCTAGAAACTGTGCGCTCTCATGATGATGTGATGTGATACTGACTGATACGATGTCAACATCAATAAGAACTGAGGCCCAACAAGAAATACTAAGGTTCAAATGCAAGTCTGTTGGGATATAGGGAGATATGTACATAATAGATGGTTAGGGATGTTGTGTGTGTATAACACTACTACATCTCTGTGACTTGCAAGATAAATGCCAATAATGCCACTGACATGTCCAATACTAGGAGACTGCAGTGAGTTGCCACTAACAAGCTTTCTTGGATCCTCAAAACGAGCTAAGAAAAAATAGAGGAGGACGGATTGGATTACTACTCTGATGCTATGCTTCGCTTTTACTTATTGCTGATTGCAACTTTTTTTTGGCTCATTTTTATTGCCCTATTCGTGTACCTTCTCTTTTCAGTTTTGGCTGAAATACGCATCATGTCTCAATTGACGAAGGAGGAGGAGGAGGAAGCAAGCAAGCAGCCAGAGAAAAAAGTTAATACCTACCAATTTTTCAACAGAAACTGAACGTTTTGTCCTACCTCCAAAAAAGTAGATACCACAGTGCTCATAAAACTTTGGAACAAGGCACAAGAAATTATTTTTCTCTATCGCAAAAGAGAAAACTCAATTGTACCAATTTTCATCAATTTGTATATAACATTCAGTCATAAAAAATTGAGAGAAAAAACTTGGATTTTCCTCCTTACTGCTTATTATCCTTCACACACATGACAAGATACCTACGTGCGTATAGGGGAGCTACTACTAACAAGAATTCGAATTGCAAAATATGGCAATATCTGAAATGTAGATTTACTAAAACTTTTCTTTTCCCCGTTTCTTTCATAAACTGCACTATAAAACTTTTTGTTTCTTACATGACATCTATAATATGTCTTTTAGCTATATTATTAACTATCATTTGACATGGAATATAAAAACTAATATGTTTTGCTGCCTCACAAACATAGAAACCTTCTCTAGAAGAAACTTTTCTCCAAGTTCAGTTCCTAAGCGTTCACCCAAAATCCCTCCCATCTGGGCTACGCAATCACCCAAATCAAGGAGGAAACTGGAACAGAGCTAAAAAGTAAAAGTATGATGATGATCATCATCATCAAAGTCACTATCATGACACCAACCCTAGAAAAAGTAGTCTTGAGACAATATTCCCATTTCCTCAGCCTCGTAGACTGTTGCTACGCTAAAAAGCTTGTGTAATGTGGACGTGTAAGGATTCTAATCTGGAGAGATGGTTCCTACGTCATATCGACTATCGACTTTTGCTTTCCTTCCCATATCTTAATCCGCTTTTTATATCGCATGTTCACTTGCGTGCAATGCCACGATATGGGAAGAAAAGTCTACCTTATTTCTCCGTAAGAAACGGCGGTGTTTCAAGTTCTCTTCGTGATCTTGCAAAAAAAAAAGTTGGTTGCTCTTGCTCCGATTTTCTTCTCCCACAGAAAAAAAATAACTCGCCACGCCATGCCACCCGAATAGAACACCACTGCACGGCATGTGTGACAAGACAGGATGGATAAAGTCACCCATATTTTTTGGGAATATTTTATATGGCTTAAGGGACATATTCCAATATTTGTCTGTGAGGATGTGATGTGAGCAGAGAAGAGGTAAGTGAACCGAAAGGAAAGAGAGCGAGGTGGGATGAGATGAAATGAAGGAACGAAGCCAATGTAGGTACCTGCTTTGATGTGATATGAGCAAGACTCAACTTTAGCAATAATATTCGGGAATTTTTGAGCAAGAAACCTTATGTACACATTAGATTCTGACTGCATACTTTTGAGTAATTCAAAGTACATGGTGGAGTATGTGGGCTATGATCCCTCCTGAGAATATTATGTCATTGAACAGGAAGGACAGAAAGGATTGGTCTAGATTCGAGATATGTATAACATCACACTCTCCACCACCACATGCTTAAAACGGCATATAACTTTTTTTACCCTTTACCCACTTATTATGGCAAATACTCAGTTTTTACTACTCAAGTTTTTCAAGTAGGGAAACGGAATGTTAGGAGAAGGTACAATATGGCTCATATTGCGTGTAAACTAATCTGAGATAGTGTTCAGTCCGTTTTATTACTCGTCCTCATGGTACTATCAAACATCATATGTGAACATTCCCAAAGTTCACAATGTCACCGATCCTGGAAGTAGTACGCACATCATATCATCATCCCAGGCAGAAATCCACCATTGGGGAAGAATGTCGACCATTTGCTGCGCATTTTCCATACGTTTATATACGGAACTAAACCTGGAGAACCAAGCCTCCTGCATAATTTTACTGATAGTGAGGAGAATGTCAGGAGAAATGGATGTCTAGTCCGGTCCTGTCTCATTTGAAGGGAGTTGAGTTAAATACTTAAGATATTGCAATAGACCATTTCCTTTATATCCGCAATTCCACAGACTTGCAAAAGTAGCTTTTGGGAAGGTTGGAGCGATATGTTGATGACATTAATGATACAACCAAACTTTAGCTTAAGAAGTATGATAACTGAGGCATGGGGTAGACGTTCAAAAATTCAAAATCTTAGGTTGACTCGACTGTTTGCCTTATTTGCTTCGCTGCTATATTTATGCTGACACGTCTGACTCAGAAAAATTGCAAAGGCTTTGCTCAAACTGCAGTCCACTGACCATGAATGCAGTACCGCACGTGGAGAACATTTTTAGACAGCTTAATAATGATACATATCCATTTTCAGAGCGTTGCATAACGTTTTATTTCACTGCTTGCTCAGCTACCTCCTCTGCCTCCGTCTCATCCTGAGCAACGCAATAACGAAGTGCATTTTCGTAATGGAATCACTCTCCTTCTAGCATGAAGAGAGCAAGGAAAGCTTGCTCTTTTTCAATCTATCCACAAAGGAGGGAACAGAAGAAGGGAAAATGTCAAATTTGGAAAGATATACGAATATATATGTGGGTGTACATTAAGCTGCTGTGCATCATTATGCAGTTTGGCTACCACCGTATAAAATAGCATTAGCTAACAGTGTATATAGCCTCCTCATATCATAATTTCTTTAGTAGAATGTCAAAAGTCAACAGAAGACGCAGCCCTCCATACTTATCACATCGTGGAACTTACGGAGATGTGTATAGGTAGACGGAAGTAAGTGGTAAAGTACAAGTAATGCTGGTGTACAGCCCACAACTCATGATGAAGAAAGTAGAGGACTAACTATGAATGCATTTCACACGCTCATGCCAACTCCCATTCATTTTACCTAGAAACGACGTAATAAATGGCAACCTGGCTAAATTACTGCCGAGTGAAAAAAGAGAAGATTGTGAGCTATATTGCACGATTTTCTTCTTTCTTTCTTTCTCTGCGAGCGAGGCAAGACGAGAAGTGGTCCTGCATACTCCATTGCTCTTGGTGGTGGTCGGATCTGGCGTTGTTATGTGAAGGCTAAATACGAGAAAGTTGAGGAATAAAAATGAGACAAGAAAAATTCCTTGCATGTAATCTGCCCTTCCGAAATGTATGTCCAGTGACTACACAGAAATGTTATGTATTTTCATGCCGCCTCTTCTCCTCTTCCCATCACTAAAGTTTCGGCAAGGCCGAGAAAACTAAAATATCAAGTTTCGGACTGGTAAAAACTTATCTGAAAGTGCAGCCATTGAAATGCTCTCGTCTTTTCAAAGTACATACATAAGTTCATAGAGGAAACACAGGGAGTTGAGGAAGGAAGGAAGTTTTTGGGAGTAGAAACCTGAGAAGAGAAAAGAGGAGAAGATGTAGAAGCATGAGCGAAAATGAGAAGAGATGTGAAGGCTGCACTACATTTTATTTTTGGGCTCTACGCTTCCTAGAAGTACCAGACCACCCGATTCAATAAGATCTCTACGAGAAAAAAGAATATGCCTGGTGGAGTAAAATAAGTTGTAAGAGCTGCTGCTCCTGCTGTAAGCAAAGCACAAAAAGCGAAAGGTGCCCATTTTCACGAGTTCTCTCATTAAGCACCTTGTATTCACTCCACGCACTCACTCACCACCACGACCAAAAACTATAACTCCCTCAACGGAGGCAGAAGCACCAAGAAAGAGCCTACTATTCTGGTGTATACACAGCCTAGACCTTTAAGCATTTACACTTTTCCATCGCCTACACTCTCCCCGTCTTGCCTGCTCCTCGACAACCAATAAAAGGAAAGTTAGGAACGCACAAATCAAGACATCATGTTCTACGGAAATGGTTGCAGGATCTGCAATTTTTCAATTAATTTCTCTCACTTTTTTCTTTCTCTCCCCGTCTCCCCATCATGTTCACAAACTAGAACTTGTATTTTCCTCTAAAAATATACGAAAGAATGGAGAGTAACAAAAAGAAAAGTTTTTGTGAAAGAACGTATACATTATCCCATCAGAAAAGTAGTCGCTTTTGTGGTGCCCAGCCCGCAGAGAACAGAGCACTATAAAATAAAATGGTTTCTCAATGGATTCAAAAAGGAAAATTAAAGGTAGCCAGGAAAATAAATGGGATGAAAAGCTTTAAATGAATAAATTGCAGTCTGTTCATCCAATGACAAATTTAAAATGACATGCAACTAAACTACCTGCATCTTCAAGACTTTTGCTTACTACAAAGCTTCCTTTCAAGGTTGGATACATTCAGTTGCAAGAAACTGGTTGTGATGATGATGAGTTTGAGTTTAGAAACTCAAAATGCAAATTGCCGGTTTGAGTGTGGATGAATCTTGACAATGACTAGTTTCAACGTGAAAAGTTCATCCTTCGTCCACACTGCAGATTCCGTTTCAAATAGTCAATACAGCTCATCTACATTACAATTACAAATTGGCTCAAAAGTTGGCTTGCAACCTGTATATTTTAGTCATTTGGATTTTTTTGAATTCTCATTACAATTAATTTTATGCTGATATGTATAAATGTATAAATGCATAGGTCTGCCTAACTCCTTCCCTTTACGCTTGAAAAGATGAAGTGACAGGTTGGGGTTCGCAGACACACGAACTTAAAATTTAACTACCAAATATGCATATTTTATTATTGCCTTCTTGGACTTGTCTTTTGCCAATTGAAAGCTGCCGATCATCGAAACCAGCCAACTGCCAAACATATCATCATGATCTGATCCTCATGTAGATCTTGATCTAGCCAGATTAAAGTTGAGGGCAAGGCGCATGGTGTGCAGTGTGCAGTTTTTTGGGAAAACCTGATGATAAACAACTGTAAAGTGGATGGAGATAATGCATTCAGCTATAAATGTAAAAGTGCTCGATTTTAATGTGTTGCAGTCACCTCTAAACGCTAATTATCAACCCGCTTGGTTGTTAGCGCTTGCCACTGATACTTTTTACTTTGCATTTTTGCATAAATGGAACAGATGTGTAGATGCAGGCATTACCAAAGATAAATAACCGCTTGCTGTTGACATTTACAGGAACGGGAGGCGATGGGTTGAGAAATTTCTGAGAGGAAACCCCAATGCATCATTGTCATCGCTTACAAACAAACACGGCAACTAATTTTGAGATAGAGGTTCATCAAGCTTAAGAAAATGAGGGTTTTCTCTTGAAAAAATAGTTGTCTTCAAGCGCCAGTTGCACTTGAAATCTTTAAAACCTTTGATGCATAGCGTGCACTGCGGTGCAACAAGAAATCTTTTCTGCACACCACCTTTTCTTGTTTTTCTGTAAAGATCATTCGTTACTTTTTTGATTCTCAGGATGAGAATAAGTATCCAAAGTACAAGACGATTTGAAGGAGAATAAAAATGTTGACTTATTCGCCAGATGGTTAAAGGCTCACTCATTATTTTTGGCTGTTGAATATACACAGCTACAGACTTTGACTTGGTAGCCTACCTTTCCGACTTTTTACAGGTAAGTTGGAATTCTCTATGTCTGCATCTGTCTCAGACAGACTCCTCCAAAATCTTTGGTTGTGTAAGACAAGTAATAACAACGGGCCTTGGCTTGACTGGAAAAGAAAATTTACCGAGTCATTGCGTTATACTATTGTATTTGTTCAGTGTAGTAATTCATATTTAAGGTATAAAAAGAGCTGAACCATAAAAAATCAAAGATTCTTGCACTTAAAACACCTAACTTGGAGAGGTACCAGGCACCTATCACAATATTAAAATAAATAAACTTTTATTTAAACCATAACGGAATCGAAATACGTCACAAAAATTAAAACTGTTTTTTATCAGAATGTGTTTCGCCCTTGTTTTGCTATTATTTGTATGTTTTGATGTTGTATTGGTATTATGTTGAAATCATGTAGAAATAAGGATCTCTATAAATCGAGAAAAACTAACGGTAGTCAACAAAAAGTGTTCATAAGCACGTAGAAATTATAATATGTTGGTACATCCAAAAACGCAGCAACAGCAGCTGCAATCATGCACTTCAAGTGTGAATGACTGGATCAACCCGTTTGCTCTGCTTTCTTTGCGCCTCAAAGATCGAACAACGTCATCATTTTTTAACTCATGATAGTAATGAAGATTCTCAACCAAATTGAAAGGAATTAGCTTGGGGTTGATATTCAAGTTTAATGGTGGCCCTACAGCATTGCAGAGCATTCTAGCTCATTATACTCATACCCTTTCAATTAAATATATTAAGGTATATCGTTCAAGAAGTCAAAGCAGCCAAGTCCCAATGCTACTTAACTGGTATGACTGTTGATGTGATAGAATGGAATCTTGACTGACTAGGAAATCCAATCTTCTTGGAAACTGTACACAATCTAGATCTGACTCAGAACATGATAAACATTATTTTTCCTCTGCAAACAAACAACTGAGCTACTGCTTTACTTCAAAACAACCTCACCACCTGTTCATCTTTTGCTTTTTTAAACAGCCTTTGATTTTTACACCAATGCAATAATGCTGTTTTCATATAAAAAATATGTGTATCGTTAATGCCAAGAGGCGAAAGATATAGGAGGAGAAGCAGTAAATGTTAAAGTTATCCTCAGTCACACAGATTAAATCGCATTATTCATTAGTTCACCGTGAAAAAATTGTTATTTGTGCAGTCAACTGCATATTTCAGCATGAATTGGATGGAGAGTTGATGCCAATGCAATCTGCTCCTCTGCTCCCAACTTCCATAATAAAATATTGCCACATGTCTTCTCCCAGCGAGAAGGAGAGAGGAGCAAGTGGATCATTTATAATCCTTTTACGATACCATGAGCACTATATCTGTAATAATATGTCACTGTCTGTCTCATCGCATCTCATCTTTCAAGAATGAAAGATGGACAGAGCAGTAGGTACTATCGAGCTTATATGAAACCTGCAATCGCCATCAACCATTCAGCAAGTAATATCGTATCGAACTAATTATTGTAGCGTGATTGAAGTTGAAGAGTTGAGGGTTGGAATGGAATGAGCATAATAATCATAAGAAGAGCAGTTGGCAGATTGAATTGCTTCGAGCTAGACAATATTACTCGAAGGGAAGAATGGATATGCCTACGTAATTTTGAGCGAAATACTTGTTTGATCAGTTTTCAAGTGCATTATTACAATGACACCATGCAATGCAAGAAAGATGGTAATACTCACTCCGGATTTCACTTTGAATGCAATGCCAACTGCAGCACATTAGCATTTCAATCAGTTTCTGAGAAAATGATGGCAAATAATTGTCAATTTTGAACGTTTTATATTACCAAATCCGGATTTTTCTTGTGCATTAAAGTTGCATATATTTGATAACACTTGATGTTCAAGTATAAAGTATGCGAAGCAATGGTTAGGCCATTGCATTGCAATGTCACACTTTACTCTACCTACGAAGGTAATAATATAATGCATTCCGACGGAGAAACGGACGACACTGGGACAGTTGCCAACTAAGGTAAAATGCGGCATTATATTATTCCCTTTCAACTTCGCTCTTCTTCGTTCCTTCTCAACAGAGCAAAATGTATGTGAGATGGATTTTTAGGTCGGTGGCCTGGCCTCAGCTTGACTTTGCTAGATATATTGTTAAAGATGTATTATTACATCTATCCCTACTCTACTCTCATATATATAGGGAGAGAGCTCCTTTAGGTAGGTCGGTCATTCGGTCGCTCGTTCGACATGATGCAGCACGCCGCATTACATACTACAACCCAGAGCCAGAGCTCAAGCTCTCACCCCAACCAACTAGAGGAAAGGAGTACGCATGGAGAAAGATAGATTATATACTATAAATAAGAGTCTACACATTCATACATTTTTCACCGTGATAAAAACGGCATTTTGATAGTAAACCCGTGGTGGTGATACCAGTGGTAAAAGTAGTACTACAAGTACACACCAGATTATATGGTATTTAACTGTGTTTTTCTGCGAACGTGTTGCAGGTTTATGTTAGTTTGTAGTATGGATAGTGATGGTGGTGCGGACAGACGTGTCGTGAGCCATGACATAGGATTTGGATTTAGTTTTTTTTCTGCACAAGAAGCAAAAACTTGTGTGTGGTTGTGTGCAGCATATAAAAGGCTTGGGCTAAGCTGGGAGTAGAGAGTTGCTAAACTTGCCATGCCACAAATATAATACCGAAGGCTGGCTGAGCAATTTTCGGACTTGGAATTTCCTCTCGAGGCTCTCACTCTTACTTATGTAACTAGCAATATAGCGAGATATAACTATTATGAGGCATTATTACGCGAGAACAGAGAAAGAAGAGGACTTGGGCGGAGGTGGTTAGTAGGTTTGGTGGAAGTAGTGCCACCGTGGCTACATGTTCATTTTGACTTCGACACGTTCCTTCCTAGTTTGTTTTGGATCGATGAAAACTCCAGAGCTATAATAGATAGATTTCCTTTCCACATCCATAAACAAAATATTTTGAGGTTGTTGAGATGAGAAATGAATGTATTTCTAATTTTGTCTGAGTATTTTTGTCCTTGTGGAAGAAGATTAGAGTATTTTTCTGGTCTGGAGTTGTTAAGAATCAAGATTAATGAATGAGAGGATCCATTTCAGATGCAAAATACCTTGAAAAATGCATGTTGAGCCATCCTGATAAACATTAGTTTCGACTTGGCTCAATCATGCGATTCCCAATCTTTTGTCTGCAAAAGAAGCTGAGAATCTTTCATAAGATTAATTCTTTCATGCAGGAGCATATTATGCTTATTATAAAAAGGAAACCAGTCTTCTCGCTACTTCATCTCATAATAAATCCGCATTCACGCAAACCTGCATATTCTACCAAAAACCCATCTATCAATGATGCTCAAGATGAAATGGAGGAGTGGAAGCATACTTTAATATGTATCAGCTCAGAACCAGATTAATATCTCAAGATATAGACAGCTGAATCACAAAAAATATCCCTATGTATTTGATCCCACTTTGCCGAATCTTTCTTCGCAATTGTCCATTTAATTTAAATCTTTTTTATCACAAAATTCCTGAATGATTGCAGAGAGATATATATTTTTTAAAGGATTGGCTATCCTCCGATCAAGTATTAAAAAAGTAGCCGATTTTTGCCGAGAGAAACGATAAGAAGTTTCGTCTACTATAAGTACATTATCATCAACATCAGCCATCAAATTCGACACATGCAATCACGAACGAGTCACAAAAAATATAGAGGGATGCCTACCACCTCTACCTCTCATTCTATGCTACTGGTCTGACTAGAAAACTAAAAGAGTTTGATACATTTTAGATGATGATGATGACGGTTGTACAGCTCCGATTCACTTTTTTATGGCCATGAAAGGTCAAAATCAGATATCTTTTAATCCTGTAATCAACCTGCTAAAGTAGTATTTTCTGTTGCGGCTGCGGTGGCAATAAGGCAGCTAGAAAAAATGTTACTTTTCGATCATGAGATATTCATTAGTACACCTTGATAACTAAAACCAACCTCTATGTTTCTTCTCTCCCGTCCTATGTGTATCACCACCACCATCGAAAGAAACATAGTTCACTCGCTCACTCTACTGCTAATGAATGCGGAAAGCTGAATAAATAAGACCACAACAAAATCAGTAAATAATGCTAAATACGCCGTCAACTGCTGCCTTGCCATACCTTTTGAGTTGTTGCTAGCTCGTAAATCATTTTAGAAAAATATTATGGTAGAGCTAGGAGGTGCGTAGACAGCCAAGAAAAAGGTAGTGCCTATATGAATTCTTCTGAGCAAGGTGAACTTGAAAAAAAATACATAAAATTATGATGATGCATAATGTTTTGTAAACATACCGACAAGTGTAAGTATACACAGGGCTGCTGCCTCCATTGCATGCAGCATTGGTGATGGAGATATGATGCCCCTAATAAAAAATGAAGTGTAAGGTGCGTCCAAACAAAAAGAAAAGTTTCTTCTTCTTCTTCTTCACGCATGAATACTGAAGGAAGAGCAGTAAATGTGATGCAATGTCAAGTGTTGTTGCTTTGCTCTCTTCTGAATAAAAAAGCGAGGCGGCTAGCTGGGGCCACTATTATCATCATCTTGAGAAGAGAAGAAAGAGTCGAGATCGAGATGAGTTGAGAGGACAGGTGTGCAATGCACTGTGGGTTCATGTTGTATATTTTAGTACCCTTCTTTCTTGTGACGATGAAAAAACATGATAAAATACAAAAGCATCAGTTTTTACTATCACTTGACTTTACTACTTTTGCTGCTTCTGCACCACCATAGCATAATTAACATTTATCCTGAGGCTTAACCAAGAAAAACATCTTTGATGAAATGAAATGAAGGGGTCTCCTCGTTTGAAGAACAATTTTGTTGAGAAAGTAGAGAGTCGAGTGGAATAAAAAACAAGAGTGTTGGACGACTGCGAGCGATGAGCAAAGGACAAGATTCTTAAAAGCAGAAAGATAAACTGAAAACAATCTACAATACCCCAATGTTATTGCAATTGCAATACACGTTTGAATACAGGAAGAAGACCACGTTTGAGATCAATTTCAAGCTGCTAGGTTCATATAAGGATGTAGGGAAATGTAGGGAGTGTGAATGTGTGTCGTTTTGCTAAACCCATCACACATTCATTGAACCTTTATCCTTCCGAATCCTCTTTATGAGTCGTTGTCATCATCCCATCACCATGTTGATCACCATCGTTCACAAAGTGAGGAGAGGACTAGACAACGACCAAGTGGAAAAGCAAATGGTAGAGTGAGGCAGTAACAGTAATGGCACCGCCATTTCTCGTATCATTCCCTTTTCCTCCTCTCCCACATGTGCCATGCCATAGTGATCCAGATCACTTTTCCACTTTCCGGCTCAATAACAACTCGACCACAACGGAACATGAGATCATCATCATCGTCATTACTGGGACTAGCACACGGAATGAAATGGAGAAAAAGCAACCAAGTAAAAAAGTATTACTTTTTCACCTCAACCTCTTCCCCTTCCTTATTTTTACTCTTACGCCAAGATATCTACGCTGTAGACTTTTTCCTTGTGGAGAAAATGTGCCAATTTGTGGTGGTCTGGTGGTGATGCTACGGAGCATTTTCAATTCGGAGGAAAGAAGAAGAGGCTATTTTCTTTCAAAGTGAAAATTGGAAGCCGTACACATACACAACTCTAATATCCCATATCCCACCACCATCCTGATAGCTTCAGATCCTTTTTTATGAAAGAAATGCCTACTTCCATTGCTCTCACATAGCATAGGCGGAAGGTGTTGTTCACATGCAATTTCGGAATCATAAGGAAACCTCTATACTTATCCCATGTTCGTAAACACACACACACATGCTGTGGACATAAAACCAGGAAGAAACGCGTCAAAGGGCAAACCACTAACCTTGCTTTTTACTTGTCACATTATTTGTATGGGCCTCTGCCTTTGGTTTGTGTACAACCATATTTTTTTCTCCTTTCTTCGCTAAATTTTTTGGACAAGCTTACATATTATGACACGACGTATGAAGCACTACACACCACGATGTGTGTTTGTTTGTACCAGTGACGTAGAATGGTGATGGTGGCAGTCCGCAAAAGTAAGTCCAAACAAACGTCTTAACTAATGACTTGGCTTTCCTCATAATTCCACGCCTATACTCCCCATTTATATATCCGTATAAGATATAGAAGGAGTAGAATAAGTGGTGGGTCGCATGAGAAGGAAATTATCAAGCATTTTTCTTTCCTTTCGATATACATATAAGCATCTAAGGTTGTCTTAGTTCTCATAAGCCGTTTTCCGCGACTAATCTACCCTTTCATGTTCGTGTCCCACCTCCTTTCCCTCGTCAACCACTTCTCTTTCTCTGTGTGTACACAGAGTTTACTGCTTTCATCATGAAATAAGCCGTCTCCTTCCATTTTTTCTCAGCATTGAGCTAAAGTTTGAGTCAGCAGCGGATATTTGGATTTTTTTCTGAGGGAACAAGACGAAGAAGAAGAGGTACTGCGAAAAAATAAGGAAAAAATGTTATGTCCTATTACTTACGTAATGTTACATATTTTCCCTTCATCGTGCATCATCATCTTCCTCCTATATATGAAGGGAAAAAGAGAGCAAGTGAGTGAGTGCAAACACACACATTGCATTTTCTTGCACGGCATGGTTTCAGGAAATGGCCTTCCGCAAAGGCCTACTCTTGTGGTGAGCCGTGAGCCCTGCTTCTTTTATCAAAGGCAGGGAAAGCAAAAATTTGTGTTAGCATAGCATGCATCACCACCAGTCCATACTTCATCCATACTACTCCCAGAACCGGATATAGAGCAGTCGTCTTCCATGAAGGAAAATGAACCACAAAAAATCATTCCCGGTGTAATAACCAAAAAAAAAACTTCCCTTTTTTGCAACATTCACATTCGTTTGCTTTATCGGCAAGAGTTGCGAAAAAAGTTATGATTTTATTGCCCCCTTAATATTTTTGCTTATAACATAACACAAACACAGCTGCTTTCCTTCAGAAGAGCAAAAGGAAGGGAAAATGTGTGCAAATAACGTACGCTGACTCCACTCCTTTCACTTGACTCCCCACAACATATGATGGAAAGAAATGAAATGAAAGAATGAGGAATGTATTCCATTCCATGATAATATGGCGATTAAGAAACACGTAAGTCTAAGCACAAGCTAATAGCGTGTATGTAATGCATATCAAGTGCCAAAATTGACGGGAATAGTTTCCTTTTATTCCATTTCAATACCTTTTTTTCTTCATCATACTCAAGGATTACACTCATAAAAATTTTGCATGCGTGCGCCGTGCGTATTTTGTGGGCCACCGAGAATTTTTTAATATGTAAAAAAAAACATTGACGAGTTCGCATGGGGAGAAATGCTCCCAAATAGGATAAAACGGTGATGGATAGGTGCGAGTAAAAGAAAACGAATGTAAGTTACGTACACACCTACTTATACACAGTAAATATGGTTATGTGTCATGAAAATGACTTTTTTCTCCATTTTACTCACTTTCTCTCCCACCACCTTATTCTTTTATTTCCCTAAATTGATCTAATAATGTGGAGAAATGGGCATTTAGAGGGGATAAAAAGTACATACGTAACTCATTGATTGAGCATACATGCATTATGTTAGTTTTTCATATTAAAACCCACATGCCTTTATGTACTTATATGTACCTATATGGAAGGTTTGCATGTTGAGTGAATGATTGACTGACTGACTGACTTAGTCGTGACACTGTTGTTTAGACAGAATATTATGCGATGTGATGATGCTGATAAGATAGAATTTCTTTTCCTTTTCCCAGGAAAAAGTGCAAGTGGTTTTGTGTATATTTGCGGAGCTACATGATATACATATGCATATAAACGAACACATATAATTCATTCATCCATTCCGTCCTCTTCCTAATCATATGAATTACCTTTTTTTCTATTTCTTTTTCCCCACCAGGATTTCTTATCACCAGCCCATTTCACGTGTTTGGGTGGAAGGGATAAGTAGAACCGGCAAATAACATTTTTACCACTTTTTCTTGAAATGAGAAAGGGATGATTCAATCTGATAACAAGTGTTTTATTTTAGTTGCCCAACTCTACAATCGCCCAAGAGCTAGAGCTATACTATTACATTACGGAGAGACTTGCGCTAGCAGAAAATTGATTTTTTCTATAAAAAACCCCATTTCCCTTCTCTTTGCTGGGAAGGAACATGGAACAAGTGAATTTTTACAGCGGTATATGGCAGAAGAGACGAGGATGATGGCTAAATGATTTTATATTGCAAAACCACTTTGTTATCTACGAAGATTGCAGTGCCATATAACCATAACCAGCTTCATTTTTTGCAGGCTACAGTTTGAAGATCGGAGATCACTTTTATTTTGTGATGGGATGTTGTATCAGCACCACCAGACCAGATGATGATGATGATGACGATGATAATCTCATCATCATGGCAAAATCATGATGTCTTTATGACTATTGGTTTTACTTGTTTAAACAGAAAAAAATCCATCCTACTGGTTTTCTGGGTCTTTATGGTCTCTACGATGATGATGCGGATAAAGATTAGCTGGTAGTAAAGATGTTGATAATGAAGATAATGATTCAACTTTGTAGAATCGCAATAGATACAAGAAGAATCCCTCGATGAGGTTGATTAGTGTTTATTTATGCTGTCTAAAAGATGAGATTGTCATAGCTAAACAAACATCCATGGTTTTGATTTCAACCGTTCGCTTCATCAAGAAAACATAAAAATATGGATTTTTTGCTGTTTTCCTTAATGAACTTATTTGGTTTGTGTGCATACTTTGAACTTTTGCATTCTCAAATGGCACAAGAGCAAAAACTCGCATTTCTTTTGCCAATAATTTGAGATATAGTTGTTGTGGAGTAGTTCTAAGCAAAAACTCAACCTTCGAATTTTTGTCCGCCTCCCAGAATTTTTTCAGAAGTGGTAGAAGCACTTACATATGATTATGCACAAGTATAAAGTTTCTTAAGGAGAGCATTTAAAGCATTTCCTCTCTTTATCACCAACATCTTAATGGTTCACTGTCACCGAGAAAGCCACCGGAGAGACCCAGTGACTGACTGAGTTGGGTTGACGTAAAATGGCGATATCATTATGCTCTCAGCATATTATGGTGATTTACTATAAAAGGCCATAAAGAACAGTGTTGTGGTGGAGTCACCCACTCAAAAAACAAGCACTACGTTTTATGCTCAAATAAACACATTCTTTTGACGCACTGTAATCATGCACGGAATTGAGATGTTAAGAGATATAGCCAGATATATGAGCATATGTGTTTGAGAGTAATTATCAGAGGAAATAATAATAATCTTATTATGCACATACTTAATGTGATATATTGGTGTACACAAGTTGTAACTCATATTACACGGGGCATTATGTCCTTATAAGGAAACACGCTCCCATAAATTCCCTCTTCTCCCTCTTTTTCTGGGTTAAAATCGATTTCTTCAGAAGAGAGCTAGTTTGTGAGAAGTAAAAGCACCCATTTAAAAACTTTGTTGTGCTGCTCCCTGCAGAAAATAACGGTTATGTTATGGTTGCGTTATAATTGCTTTAAGAATTGTTGATAATATGGTCGGGCGGCCCAAAAAGTGAAATTCAGCATCAGGACGAGAAGAGAAAGCCCATATTTTGTTTGTGGGTAGAAGTAGAAGTAATAAAGCACGGGAGCGATATTTTGAGAGATTCCATCGTTTGGTTCACTTGAGTTCAAGTTAAGTTCAATTCTATTATTTGTGTTGTGCTCTGTATTGTATTGTTGTGTTATGTTAAGTTATAAATGAAATTGTCGTACATGCTCCTAGTGTGCTAAACCATAATAAACTAAACTCTGGTTGGGTTCCCGTTGGTGGTGGGAGAAATGGAAGGAGGAGATATAGGAAAGCACAGTTTGCCACTTCATTCACGTCTCGCAGGACCCATTAATATCTCCTTGAGCTGATAGTAGTAGGAGACCTAGTCCTAGTACACTCTCATTCTCTCACAATCAATGTGGTTTACAGTTTACATGGTGTGCCCTCTTGTTTTTCTATTACTTTTGGGATATAATGACTTGTTCTGATTTTGTACGACATACAGTTATAGAAAGATACGCGCTATCCTCATTCATTGTTGGGAGCAAGTGTGTAAATGGGATTGGATTGGAATTTCCTCGCAATAATAAATAGGACACCTACCAACCAGCCGACCCACTCCTGCTCAAAACTCGGATTTGTAGTGCTTTTTAAGCTGAACAACAACAACGTAATACATGAGCTGTTTGCAAACACGACAGGAATGAGTTTTTGCATGAAATTGGACTTAAGTGCAATTATCTATTTTGTTTTTCCAACCGGGCATGAGAATCCTTTGGCCCGAAAGTGGATAAAATGCACAATTATACCTTTTTATTACGATTTGGAGTGAACCAAATTGCTTGTTTGCTTTTTGCACTAATGATGTGCACACAAAGCCGGGAAGGGATATTAAAATGAGGATATATGTAATGCAAACTTTATGTATCACAAATACGTTCTATTTGCAATACATAAATAAGGCTTTTGTTTCTTGCATGCTAGATGCTATGATATGATAACCTACTCACTCACTCTTCCAAACGCGAGCTGTGGATGCATGATGTATGCTATCCAATTTTCCCTTCATTCATTCATTCATATGGAAAAACTGCAATTAACTTCAGATAGTGTCACTTTGCATGTTATTCATGTCTCAACGATTCTCCACATGTATAAAAAAGCCTACATAGCTATTCGCGCAGAACTAAAGAGTCATATAAGCAGTTATAAATGTTATAATCACCCCCCAACTTTTTATGCATATGTATAAACATTTTTATATTGCCATTTAATATCGCACGCGTCAAAATGAGTTGCTGAGTTTTACAAGGATGGAAACTTGCATGCCATCACCTTACTTTCCCACATCACATCAAACCACCACCAAAGGGAAAGCTTTGCTGGTGATTTTGCCATTTGATATGCACAAGAAACGAATGAGGCTACGGCATGGCATGACTTACATCCGGTATACCTAAAGAGTGGAGATATGCATTTTTGATCGCGCGTGTTCTAAAAACAGAGAGTGAATTACTTGGCTGGACACACACAAAGAGAGTTTCAACTCCAAAGCACTCATAATTTGTAGCTATAATATCGACTTTTACTTTGCTACTTATAGTTACTATTTTATCCTTATTGCTCCGTAGAAATGAACTAGGAAGGAACCGACCCCAGAAAAAATTGTATCCCACTGGCTATATGCTAATAGGGAAAACGTGCTTGCAGTGCAGTTCTTAACTTGCATTTTCTCAAAAATATGTCGATGCGATGCTGAACAGCGTGGCATTCGTTCAAGAAGACAAGGAGTAGGCATACCTACATCAGCAGGAGCTTATACTCACGTTGATGATGATGGAGAAAAAGGCAAATTATGACCAGCATAAATTATGCATCTTGTCTGCCCTTTATCGACTTTTCTCCATTTTTTCACTTTCAAACAAAACCACGGCGGTGGAGGAGAGACCTGCTATAGAGAGAGCAAAAAACCGAGGCATATCACGCCAATTTTGAATAGCTACCTAACTATGCTTATCATCTCGTGTGGTCTTCCGAACTGCTTAACGATTACTGTGTAGGAACATTAGAGTATGCATAGTTGAACACAATGTGCATACATACTTTATAAAACCCAGCCGATATTGTGTTCTTTTATCATATAAAAAGTGATGTGGCGTGAGTACAGGTATGTGGTAGGTATATTCAGGGCTTTTACCAGGAAGTAGTAAGTTCTTGTTTGTTTGTGAGTAATCAGTTGAAGTGCAGAGTACACAGATATCTCTCTACACATGTAAAGTACTGTGCACACAAAACGCATATGCATTTAATGCCTTAAAAACCCAGGAAAACGCAATTTACTTTTGGACTTGAACAAGGTGAAAAAACGATGAACTCGGAAGGAAGAGAGAGAGAAAGCTTTGGTGACTTTGTGCAAGTCTGTGCCATCATTTACAATATGCGGTGCAGTTGTTGTAGTGCACCCACAATATATTTTCTTTTGGAGAAAAGTGGATTTTTTTCCTGAGGCTTTAGATCCTCCGACTTACTAGTTTTTTGGTGCATCCAATTTTTATTCCTCCTACTATTTCCTTCCCCACTCTTTGGTTGACTTTAAGTGCTGTACGCTGTACATTTTATATGAGATTATAATAATATGATGCATATACAGAGGGTGCATTAGAAATAGATGGAGGCTACAAACAACATAAATTGTCTTGGTTGGGAGAAAGCTAAGCAAATAACCTTAGGGAAAAAATTGAGCTAAAATCTGTTGAAACTTGAAAGTGAGTAAACACTATTGACTTGCACACAACACAAGAAGCCAAAGCTCTCTTCCTTCCTTTGTGGCTGCTTTACCACGTTCCTGTTAGCCTACTGCTGAGGAGATACGTATTTGTTGATATTACGATGATTGAGCAAGTCAGATAAAGTCTTGTCCGATTTTTGTTCGTTTCATCCCCTCCGTTTTTATTTGCTTGGAGCGAGAAGCATGCCAAATGGAGTTCGATCTCTTTTTTTTTTTAAAAAAAAGAGGAGGTCCGGCTTGCATGCTTACTTGCCATAGATTGAATAAAAACAGTTGGTCAGGTTGTTACAAGAAATGCATAGATGTGACTAACGAAACGCTTCCTTCCTCCGTCACGGGGAACTGGGCTAGGAAAAAACAATGATTTGTTTTCCCATCCATCCCATTACGATCAGCATCAACATCTCGATGATGATGATGATCATCATCATGATTGTTAAGTGTCGAAGTATACATGGCCTCAAGGTGTGGATAACAAAAGGAGGGACCCTCTTGAAACTCCCCACACACAAGTATGCTTGGGGAGTGCGATCGAATGATGATACATCACATCACACTGAAATAATGTAATTTAGTGAGGTAGGAGCAGCAAAGGTACTAGTCTTCGATGCTCCCGCATCATCGCACTTGAGTCGAAGATAACAAGTCCCCTCCTTTTGTTTTTACACACATTTTCAAAAAGAAGCTGCTCCAAACAAGCCCCATTATATTACACACCAGCTAACTATAAAAAATGTATGGATCCATCCAATCCAACAGACAAAACTCGTCTACAATGGGATTTTGTGGTTTGTGTGATATATGGAATCTGTCTGTCAGTCGGTGAGTCTTTCTGAAGAAGCGAGGCTGAGTTACGCAAAAAGTCCACAAACAGACAAGGTAATACAATATCTCACCCGCCACAATACAATACACATATCGATCCGCCTCCTTTGCACAAAACAAAGTATCATCAAATAAATTATTGTGTCGATGTCGATGCCACTGCCGCTGTGCAACCTCTTGGCCACTGCATCAGCTCACCTCCCTTCAAAAAATAAATATGACGAGAGTTTCAAAGAAACTTTCATGCGATGGAATCCAACTCGAGGATTATTACCATTATCATCATCATCATTACAGTCATTATTACACTGAAGCGTCTGCTTCACCACCACTTTAAAAGTGTATCTGGTTCAGAAAATTTTTTGTTTGTTTTATGTGATGAATACGAGCATGACAGACACGAAGGATGAGGTACTTGTGCTTATGAAATACTAAAACAATAGCAACATACCCCCTTGAAGGCATCTACCATCATATTTCAGAGCTTAAGGTTGCACATGACTCCGTTTACAAGAGATTTTGTAGACAAGCTGCGAATTGTTATATATTGTCAGTCTGGAAAGGATTAAGGTACGACGTACGGTACGTGACACAACCATGCGTAGCATATAATGCCGTGACATGGCAAGCCTCAATAAAAAGACAATCCACTCGTGTGTATTTACTTGCTCTCTGTCTCAAACTTTCTCCTGAAGGGAAGACATAATCATACCGGAGGAGGAATTTACATTTCATAAGCATATGCTCCGTGTTCGTGATATTATTACCACAAACTTGGATCGTTAATGAGTAAGCAAAGAGCGGAGAGAAAAAGATTATGACTCTCTGTATGATGATGTTTGCCGTTCCCGCAATACGAGCTGAGAATTGAGGTTGAGCTCTTGCATATTACCACATTTTAAACTCCTTCTTGACTCTTTGTCCGGAAGGGAGATGGATTTTTGACCTTGTGCAACTATACATATTTGGCTTGCGGTTTTGGTGGCCCTCGTAGTCATTCATTTTCTTAAGAATCTTTGTTCAACCCTAGCTAATATGTTCATCACATCATCTCCTAACATCCGTCTACCCTTCTGATTCTAATATCAAAAGAATTTTTCGGCAGAAGAACAAGAAAAGAGGGAATAAATATATAAGGATGTGCATGAAGAGGGGAAACCGCAAACCCATACGGTACAAAAGCATGATGATGCTTCCAGCTATTTTTGTTGAAGATGCTTCTACCTTTGTTGAATTCTTAGACACTTTTATTCTAATCCCGTTCTTTCAACCAAGACAAAGGTCAAAGCAGAGAGCAAACACGTAAGCTAAAGTGGACGCACACTTTAAAGCTCAAAATTAGGAAGATCATAAGTTGTTCTTGAGGACAAGACGATTTTTGAACTTTGGCCTAAAGGCAAATATTTTATGTACATAATTCTCGTTACAAGTGCCTTAATTCTCTGACTTTGCTCGCACGTGCTCAACATTTATTACGAGTCTAAAGTCTAAACATCATCTCGTAATATGATATTAAATTATCCGTAAACGCACAACCATATTTCCTCCACGGGCCAATTTTCCTTTTTGGAATGAAAACCTCTTTTCTTCTTTTCTCCTTTTCTTCCTACTTTTTCATCCTTTATGTAAATAATGCTCTATATCTAGCCTAGCTGGCTACCATGTTGTTTGGTTTCCGTCGTGCGTGCGTTAAACTTTGAACAAGTTTACTTTTCTGCGTTTAGCAGCTCCCCGTTTAAAAAATATATGGCATGTAAAATTGCAAATATGAGGGAGAAGAAAACAGTTGAAAAGAAAATATTCTAGTTTTGTGATTCCATTCAAGAGCAGCATGGAATCGATTTTTACTCACATTAATACACAATAAACAACATATACCTAGAGATATCCTCCTTTATTCATTTACTTTTCTCTTTGTGCCTCTCGCTCCTTCTTGACAAGTTTATTCCGGAGTACGTTTAGCCTTTTGTGGACTCAAAAAGAAAAGTAAATTGTCTGACTATGTACTTAAATGCTGACAGACAAATAAAGAAGAAAAGGAAGCGAGGAACGATTGCAGAATAAAGAAAACTCCTTCAACTTTTCCCTTTGCAAAAAAATAACATGAAGATGACTACTGCTCTCTGCTAGCTGCAGCTGGCTCTAATAATATTAAATTAACTTGTTTATTTATTTCGAACTTGAAAAATACACGCGTTCCGATGATCGGATCCTATTTAGACTAAACGTGAAACAGAAGGATAATATGGAAGAACAGAATGATGATGTTGTGAGCTAACGATTTTAGCACTTAAGTTATTGATCCAGTTTATAGTAGTTGGCAGAATAGAGAGAAGTGCGTATATACAAAGCATTATCCAAAGAAGAAGACGACAGAAAAGTTTTTGGATGTGGATGTGTGTGAGCTAGTGTTGGAGTGGAGAAACTTGCTAATAATATATAATATTATTTTATTTCTATTTACTTTCTAGCTTCCTTTTCTCTTCCATATAGTGCATGCCTTTTCTCAGCTTTTTAGGAGAGGAGAAGAGAAGGAGACTGCTCAAGTGCACGCGCTTTCATAAATACCTTATACTAGATTGTTATGCAGCTCTGGCATGCTACGCAACTCGATGCGTTTTATATACTTAACAATAGTTTGCGTGATGTGATGTGATATAATCCTTAATAAATACGTGTGCCTTATTCCTATCGCTCAACTGGCTGTGTCCCTATTTCTCTTATTTTCTCTCATCATTTTGTGAGAAGGAAATTCACAAATCCGCTTTAATTTGCCAAAGTTGTTGGCATTTGTAAAGTCGTCGTAATGCGATATACACTACACACCTACCAACACTGCGTCGTCCTCCCTTGTCGACTTAGCCATCAAGGTAGTGCCTATCTACCAGCCTCACTACTATTGTAGTCTAGATATATAGAGCAAAAGTTTTTAGGTGTCGACAAGAACAAACCCGGATGATGATGAGGATGACGATGATTCCATTCTGGAGGCAGCTCTTGATGATGACGAAGAGGAAGCTCGAACTCGAAGCTCTCTTCAAAGTCTCCCAACTCTGTTGTGTCTCATCTCTTTCACTCTTCAAAAAGGATTTGAGCCTAAAGAGTCTCCTGCCATGCACTACTAATCTCAGTAGATCCAAAAATTTCCTCAGTATTTACAAAAGGACACATTCATACAGAAAAGTTATATTCCAGGCTTTGTTCCAACACTGAGCTAAAAGAGGAGCTAACGAACCTTCATCATCATCATCCTCGTCATTAACAGTGTATGTATGTATTGAGAGCATTTTATGCATGTGTGCGTACTGCATCTAACGTACCTATATCCCTCTCCAGTTTCTTAGCTTCAGTTGCGAGCTTAACTTTCACTCACTCACTTCCTTACTTTTTTCTAGTCTTCTGTAATAATACGGGCAGTGCAGTAGTAAAGCTTCCCATTATTCCCAAAAGCTATTCTCTCTATTCCTCCTTTTTCAAGTTGACAAAGGGATTTATTCAATAAAGTATTGCAGAAAATAAGCAGGACCTCTCTTTTTTTGTCATGTGTGTGCGTGCGTTTACTACTACTGTAAATTCTCTTCAATTTTACATACGCTCACTCCCAAGTTCATTCGCATTCCTAACAAGAAAAAACCAGGAGAGGAGCAGAGGATTGTGTGAATTATCTGAGACTGAGGGAGTAGGAGTAATGCGCTTAGGAAAGGAAATGATTTCAATGCAAGTTCGTGTTTCCTCATGATATGCATTTCAAACAAACAAGGAAAGCGGAAGACAGAAAGAGCATGCCGTGCCATCAAATGCAGTGGATGGAGAGAGCCCTTGAATTTTAAACTACGCCGAAAAACATCAATTCCCATAAGACACTCACATACATGGAAAGTGAATAAGATGCATCTCAATGGCGTTGTGTTACATTACTACATGCGGTGTAAAAGGAAAGGAAGTAATGTTTGCATGTGAAGGAGTAAGAATCTTGTCATATTCCACAGCGAATTGCGTAGAGAACAGAGATGTAAAAAACCACGAAACGAATAATGATTCGATACGGCGGACGGGATAAAAAAAAGTTCATTTATTTTTCATTCATTCTTGTTCCTCCCTCTTTTCTGTTTTTATCCTTTTAAAAACTTTCCTTTCGAGAAAAACTTGTCATTCCCGAATCCCAGTGGATTTTCAACGTGCATTTAAATCTTTTAACACATAACATAACCTCCTGCATTGCAGTGCAAACTGCATCCGTTGCGTTTTTCTTGGCTCTCGGTTCTTGTCGAGTGTGAAATAAGGATTCACATGAATGGCTCAAAAAGTTATTTTTTAATGGAAACCAATTTCAAAGGATTAAGGACTTCTTTTGAAATTTCAAGATGCAACACATAACGTTGTTGTTCTTGTATTTAATGCACCCCTCCCTCCTTCTTCATTTTTCACCCCATCTTCTTCTTCCCTCTGCTAAAAAGTCTAGCTAAAAAAGATTACCATTCATTGTTCCTCACAATCCATGAATCCTCTTTGAATAAAAATTCAGCCCGTTCATTGTTTACCCACTTAGTTTATTATGGAGACGATGCATGCATACATCGAGAACGTAACGTATTCAAATCATTTAAAATATTCGAGCAGAAGCCTAATCCGTAGCATCGTCGTCATTTTTGTGGTACTCGAGTACCTACTACGGCTCCGATTTCACCACAAGTGCTTTTACATACTTGTGCGGGCAACAAGTACCAAAGGGTCATTTTCAAGTGGATTATCTTATTTGGAACGAGGAGGATTTCATCATACGTGGTGGTGGGGTCATTGAATGCAATGCGACTCCCTCCGTCCTTCAGTTTAATATACTTTTTCTTGCATCATCGAATATCACTCAAGGGAAAAGTGAAAAATCAGCAAGAGCTGAGTTTGTTTGTACATTTCTAGAATTGGGCGGAGATCCTCAAAAAAAATTGAAAATAGTCCATCCACATCATCATCATCATCATCAAGTCGCATTAAAGCGTGCCATTTAAAACCAGCGAGTACACACATACGCCCACGAAATGTGTTACCAGATACGCATCCCCCATTTCCATTATCCTTCAAAATGCTCTTTGTTTTATGCGTCATCATCATTTGATGCTCTTTTTCCATGCATTCATATGTGAAGTGAGAAAAATATCGATTTCTTGCAGACAAGGGAAGCTTTAGTAATTGAAAATAACAATTGAAACAACAAATTTTTGAAAAAGGAATCACGGACGGCATGAGCTTATACAAAATTCAATCATCCACATAAGAACAAGTAAAACAAAAAAAAGAGGGAGAGTTTCAAGCTTGCAGAAACTCAAATTTCGTTCAGACAAGCGAAACTCATTCGTTGTGCAAACAAATGTATTTTGTAGGGATAATGATATGAGACGGCTTGAGTTCAGACTGGTTAGCTCTCATAATCTTGTGTTGAGTGCGTTTGTTGTTTACGTAATATAGGATAGATACGTTGTGCAATTCGATACTCATCTATTGAGTGAAATATGCTAAAAATCCAATAAAAACCTGGTCATGACTAGTAGCCTAGTTATCTACTCAAACTGGATGCGCGTAAAGCAATCAGATGTAATCACGAACACGTGCAAATATCAATAAAAGAATTGACTCCGTCACATCTCGTTTACATTTGCCATCCATTCATACTGCAGATCGCCTTGTCATCATAATCTCAAATCTTTCTCATAAAATCTGTATAATATCTAAATATTATGATGATTTTGAACATATTTAGTGAAACTGAAATGTGGATATTATATAGTGGTAATGGAAAACGTGCCATGTCATCATCATCCACCACCACACCACCTTGATATCGGATAGGCAGTCTCACAAAGTCAAAAGAGAAGTCATTACCAAAATGAAAGTGAAATGAGACCTTTGACTGGGAAAATGACATTGTGAGTTTAGCTCTTTGGTAATAAACTTTAAAACATTGCTATATATCCATATACTTCATAAACGAAGCTACGGCATGAGAAATAAATATTTTTGCATGTTACCCAACAAGCTGCTTTTGATATACGGTCATGTATATTGGGAGCAAACATGAAAAGCTTTGTAGTATAATGGATGCTGCTGCTGGTGATCGGCAACAAAGATGAATACGTTCAGAGAGTCTGTCATGATCGTCCACAGGGGGCCAAACATACATAATACCGTGTTTGTAAAAGTGAGTAGCAAACATATTACACATAAGATGAACATAAAAACATATGGAATGAGCAAGCAAAAAACAGTAACATATCGGCCAATTCATTTTGTCATTTATCATCACACGACAACGAAAATATTTCCCTTTTTCATCTTCTTCCTTTGCCGAAAACACCTCTGCGTTTTCGTAACCTGTGAAGCCACTTTCATGCAGCTCCAAAGATGAAACAGAAACAGATTGAGTAAACGGGAGACTCCTGGAAAATATGTACATAAACTAATATATCGCTCAGAGAGGAGCATATTTATTGAAGATTTTTATTTTCATACATGCGTGTTTATGATTTTTCGCAGAAAACAAGTAAATAACGGAGTGAACATTGATGAATCACTTGAAAGGAATCCACAGGCGGCAATACATCTTACGGAGAAGGCGAAGTCAACTGGTGATGAGGTTTATGAGCTTTCACTCCATGATAAATAGAGTTTCAAATTGAAGGCATGAGGAATCCAATTTTCTATTATGTTGCACATACCTAAATCCACATGCGTGAATAACTTTTCAAAGAAATGGAATCTTCACAGAAGAAACTTCAATATGAGTCCTTCTTCCTAAAAAACCTCTTTTGAATTCAATGAGGATTACGAAGAAAACAGTATTCCAGTTGTAATTTGGTGGGTGCCTTGAATCGTTAATTATTCTGGTTCCATTTCTTGCAACAAAATACGCAACTCTGTACAAAACCCAAGTTTGTTTTCCGGAAGGGAAAAAACCATTTTGAATCTGACTCTGTTCCAATTCCAAGGAATCAAGTGGCATTAACTACTATTACTCCTTGTGCTCCTTTGCCTCCCAAATGTAGCCTAGTTGGGCAGGCTACGGAGCAAAGGCCAAACATTGCGGAAAGAGAGAAAAGAGACAAGGTTTATTTTGTACACAGGAGAACAAAGTAAATAGTGTAGATACATAAAAACATTTACAATTACACACACAATATCTATGTGCGATCACATCTCACAAAAGCTCTTTTGCAAAACTTGGCCTACTCCTGCTCCACATTTCCCTTCATGAGTAGTTTTACGTTTTGATTAGTTCTGTGTGAATTCTCATGGTTCTTTTTTGGTTTTTGGCTTGTTCCTAACAACATCCATACGTTCAAGTAAACATTTACATCCACATACTTACTTTAGGGGCTCTTGTTTCGGTTAGTGGAAAATGGGAATTGGGACATGAAAATCGGGAGCAGGAGCGAGCACAGTGCTCCTTGCTTCAAAAGCGGAGTATTTACTTTTGCTTTGCTTCACTGAAATTATAAATTAATGTGTGTGCATGCTCATGAATGCGATTTCCCAGCCGTCACAACATATTTTACTCTGTCCCTTTAAGTAAAAGGTCATGGAGCATCTTGTTTTCAGAAGTTGGTTAGCGCTACTCAATTATCCCCTTTGAAAATGTCGAGTACTTTCAAGACAAGCTTTTCTTATCTCCCTTATACATTCATAAGACATAAAAGCCATAACGAATGAAATGAAGGTGAAGTTGATAAGGAAAGAAAGTATAATCTGAACATTTCTGGAATTGTATCGTTTTCCAGATAACAAATCCAAAACAAACAACATGTTAAACCCACGTATGACATTTTTATGCAAATGGATAATCGCACTTATTCTTATTTCCGTTTCGGCTTTGTGAAAGCTTTTAGCGAAGTCGTTGATCTTTATCCACCCACACGTTTGTTACATTCTCCCAAAAAAAAGTATCAAGAAGGAAACAATTGTATGTTGTAATAGAATTTCAATTAGTAAGCCAAACTTTTCTCGCAAAGAGAAGTGGGCGATTAGGATTTATAAACTTCCTTCCGTTTAATAACAACACCGGAGAGCTGTACTTATAGAACAGCTCAAGTGAGAAAAAAATGACTTCATCAGCTCTTTTTCGTGTCTCATTTAAAACCTCTAGTTCATTAAATCACATTGACTCACGACACCAACTCAACCAACCACACCACTTAGCACACAATTGCTCTTGTCATATTCATTCCAAAAAAATTGTAACAGCTTTTTATGGCACTGTAATACTCTATATGACACGGAGTAAACAAGCAAGGCATTTTCTAAAGCTCCAGAAATTATACAGCCTATTAACACAAAACATTTTTGGAATAAAAATATATTTTGCGCTTGGTTCACGAGGAACGAACGAACACGGTTGTGTTTAGCAAGAACAACTTTTGTATGAAAGGAAATGGCAAAAAATCGCAATGAAAATTTATTATCCTCTTCTTTCTCTCAGTTGACTACATTGTAGGTAAATACAGAACACATTTATTGCATCACCTTTTTATGCATGCTCACTTCGGAATATAAACCCCTTTTATGTATTTTTAAACAAGTGCAATTTCCTCTTCTCCCATTTTCCTCTCTGGAAAATGGAGTAATTTGCAATATTCATTTTTCCGGATTGCAGAAAGGAAAAAATAGGGGGAAAATCTGTGTTGAAGCTCCCTGAAAATCCTGTTAATGAATATGAACGAGAAGAGGTACAAGTAGGAGAGTGAGGGCTTACTTTGTTTTTGTTCCATCCAGCAGCTCCAGGAGAAGAAGAGTTGTTTGCATATTCATAATCATGGAATACTCTACTCCAGCAAACCAAGTTGCATTGTAAACTGTAAACACTTCACTTACTTAGCATAACATATACTCACAATAATAGTAATAAGTAGTTGTAGTAGTACCAGCGAAAAAAGAACACGAGCTCGCTCTTCACATTAAAAATGTTCACCGAGACAAATACAAGGCTTAATTATATAGGCATATGCTGCCTCCTCGCTCATTATTAATATAAGCCATTAACCATCTATTGTACGGGGAGAGGAGACAAGAAAAGACTTTTTATTTCTGCTTGTTCCAGTTCAGTAATTCCATGCCAAAACGCTCCTGTCACTCGGTGAACAGGGTGCTCTCCTCTTTCTTTTGTCTTTGTGATTCTTCACACGCTCTGGAAAGCGAACAAGACGGATAATACACTGCCTTAAATTGTTGTTTGCGAAAAACTGAATTCTTCCAGGATAATTCCCACACACTGAATAAAACTGGGGATGTGTGTAGTGGCGGTGTGGCACACACTCTCAACGTCCTCGAGCTGACAGCCAGGTCAAATACGGTGGAGGAGGTGAATGTATCGAGAGTTCAGTTTGAGAGTCTTGTTTCTCACAAATTTTTATGACTCTGCCTATAATTTTCTTTTCGCAATCTCCGAAAAACAATACAATAAGTAGCTGTCAAGAATTTTCGTTACACACAACAACACAATGAAAATGTAGCGTCTCTGCGAATCCTGTCTGGAACAAAGTGAACGCTCTCACACAATAGGCTTATCAACTCACAACTCCAATCTTTTTGTTCGAACCCAAGTACAATAGGTAGTGTGAAAACTTTGGGGACAAGTATAAATTTTGCTTTGTATATTTGTCTTGAGAGCGATAAGATGTTATCGATGCATGAATGAACTGAGATATATTAAAGTTTCGAGACTTGCTTTCCGATAAAAGAACGGTTTTGCTGATGCACTTCAGATTTCCCTGTTCCGGGCCTTTCTTTGTCCTATTTTAACAGTAAAATTGTCCGGTTCTCACACAGATGAGGGTCACAAACATCTTATTTCTTAAACTAACCGGATATAGTGGAGAAGTCGTATGGTTTTCTATTCTTTCTTGTTAAAGAGGTAAAAGTTCTTTTTTTATTCTTTTATCATTATCGTAATCATCATCACTTTCTCACAGACGAGTCACACACAATCACACAAAAATACAATAATCAGATCAGCATCGACTTTTTTATTTAGCGTCCGTAAAAAATCGTACAAATCCTCAAACACACGAAGAAAAGTTTATTTTTCTACTTTTTGCTGACCAATATGGACTTTTAATGCAGTTTTTCTCTTATTACTCCAACTACTCCTAAATCTGCACACGGAATCAACTTTTTTCTTCTTTTTCCTAAATCAAATCAACGTGGTTTCCTCCTTCCTTTCACTCTCCTCGACGATATTTTACTTTTGGTTACACACACGAATCATTATGCCTGACCACTGGCTCGTTTGTTGGTTTAATGTGTCTCGTTCCGTCTCGTTGCCTTTTTCTCCGTTTCTCCTTGCTGGAGGACAACAACAAACTTGGATTGGACTGGGAATGGAATGAGCCTTCCGTGAGTGTTCTGGCGGTGGCTATTACTATACTACAGGAAGTTTACATGAGACGAACGATGGGATAGACGGATGGACGGATACTGAAACTGACTGACCAATAAAACAGCCAGTGTTGTGTATACACACACCAAGAAAAGAGGAAGAAAGTGAAGTCCTTCTCAATTTACTTACTTTTACTTGAATGAATATAGCCGAAGAAATTATTATAGCTAATGCAAGTAAGTAAGTAACAAAGTAAAAGTAACAATTTTTTCTCTTTTCGTCTTGTGCTGATTCTCCCTTTCTTTCTTTCGTTTTTTTCACTTTGCGTGCTAACACCACACTTTATGTGCCTTTTCCTTTCTCATTTAATACTTTTTCTCTTTCTTTTACTTTCACACATAAACGTGGAGCTACGAATTCATGCATGCATACCGATACCGACACATATTATGCATGCGAGCGGTATAAAAAAGTGCACAAATTATACTTGTGGAATTTATGTATGTATTTTTTAAGGAGAGAAAGTTGACGATCGTAAAAACAATGAGTTCATTTCCCGGATAAAAATGGCTGAAAAAAGAATGCGTTTTTCCAGTACGTGTCTATCTTACTTTGGCTACACTTTTGTAAAAAGAACACCTTTCCCTTTGTATATATATTTTTTTTATAGTTTTTCTTCTCCTTTGCTAACTTTCCTGTCAAATAAATACACAAATAAGTGACTGCACTGTGTAGACGGAAACACTATTGGAAAGCACGGGACACAAACAAGAACAAATTCATATATCAGCCGATGCGATGAACAAGTTGTGAGCGAAAGAGAAAATCCAATTTTTTACCGGCGTCTTTTTCCGTTTCCGTTCCTCTATTTCTTCTTTACCTTTTGATACTCTATACTTTAGTTGATGAACTGTGATTTGCTTTTAACTCTGCACACTTTGTATTTTTATTCTCTTGTTTGTATGTATTTTTCCCAAAATACAGTGGGTTATTTTTGGACAAATAATAATAACGTCACGTTTCAATCAGAGTAACCTCACAACAATAACTTCTTTTTCTTCTCAACTCTGTTGATGTTGACATTTGTTTATTTTGCACTTTGATGTGATAGGATGATATGCATAATATGTCACGTCACGACATCATATAAATATATGATAATAATGAGTGATATACCCTTAAGGGGTCAACTAGTATTATTCAATCTAATCCAGATTAGCAATCCCAAACACAAAGCCGAACTGCAATTGAGAAGCAGAGATTCAGCACGGGCAAGAAGAACGAATTCTCCTTTTTTTACGATCCAACGTGACGTGAACCAAGTGTGCAGTAGCACGGTCAACTGAGGAATGGGAGCCGTGAACGTGGATACTTCTTGCTCCCGAGCTACGAAAACGAAGTTGCTCTTAACTTCCCCCAACAACTGCAGAGAACCAGCAAAACATGCTTTGTAGCTTTGCTCCTATATACTACAGCTTGGTTTAGCAAACCACCCCAAAAAAGCAAGTGTTTGTTAGTTAGCAATGCAATGTTAGCATGTATCCTTTCCTTATCTGTGTTGAGTGTTGCATATGAACAAAACTACGTACGAGACGAGTTGGCTGAGGCATTAGGCTATACCTAAAGAACTTGTGCATATACGCACATTAACCAAATACATTTTCGATTCCTCTTTTTTCCCTTTTAAGATCTATTCAGTTCTACTCTATTCATCCATTCCTCTTCTTTTTATACCATGGATTTCATGCATGCATTCCAAGTGTGTTGTGTTCTTGCGGAGACCTAGCGGAGAAATGAAAGCCGAGTCAGGTTTCTGGCTTTGGATTCTTCTCTCCTTTGACTTCGTCGTCTTTTTTGGCCTGGCCTTCTTCACAAAAAATCCAAGTTGCTGCTGATGTTGAGCACACATATATGAACCAAGAAACTCTAGATTCTATTTTTCTGTGGAGAGCCAAAGAGACGCATGAAAGGCAGAGTAGCAGCTTGCGCCAGCTCGGAGAGAAGGAAAACCTCCTGGAACATTGGACTTCTTGCATATCGTGCGTACAACACAACAGTTCTACTAGATTTACAGCAAAATAGTATACGGACTGGAGAAGCTCATCCTATTTTGCGTATTGTGTTTGTATGAGACTACTGCTATTTGGGGTGGATGGCATTGTATTTGTGTACAAAAGAACACCAGTAAACCACACATATTATGTCCATAATGTTGCACTACCTACCCCTTGTATGCTGGTGTCTATATGAGGGTCTCAAACATGCACACTCACAAGAAGAATTAAACATTGCATAAAATGCCCCTTTCTTTTCTACTGCTTCAGCAGTCTCTAGATTTCTCTGAATGGGGAAGGTTCACGTCTGTATGAATGATTACAATTTGTATGTTGGTCTTCATTGAAATCTGCTAAATATTCTAATCTTTCTGTGAAAATGCCTTAAAATATGGACGAGGAAAAAATTATAAGTAAAGTGACAGGACGCAAAATTGACGCCCACTTACAACAACGACATGTTTTACCTGACCCTTTTATATAAGTTCAAGGTTTATGGTTAAGATATAGTTTATTTTGCAATTTACTTTGCTTCCAATGTATCTAACAACCTTTCTTTCACACTCGTAACCCGTCGCATTATTTATTTACATATTTCTATTTGTCACATTGCAACTGTCTTCAGTTGATGAAAGATGAGTTTACTGTTCCGTTCTTTCTTGATAAAAGTACCTGGAATTGATACGCAACTCGGAGGATTTCCTCCTACCTACTTTCGCTAGATCTTTCCTTTTCCTAACAGACTTTCACAATTTAATTCCCTGGAAAATGACGCTTTGCGTACTCAGATCAAAACAAAAACTTATATACTCCTACGTTTGAAAAAACTTTCATCTCCTCATTTTTTAAATATTTACTTATGGCAAACACACGATTTTTATTCCTTGTAGACGTTATTTCGTCATAAAGCTCAGTAAAATACTTTAAAAAATGAGTTTTTACAAAAGTTGTAGGATGCACCTTTCCACCATATTGCTTTATAATTTTTTGAACATGGTAGAGTGCCTACTTACTTTACTACGCATTTGTTGCTTCAGGGTAATTTACGGGGGAATGGGTGGAAGATAAAGATGAAGCAAGGTAAGTAACCACGCACTTTTATTCATCATACGAACTGCTGCTGCATTTTGTTTGAAGTTGTAAAAAGTTGTTTCGAAACTGTTACTTTTCATGTTTATATCATACCATCAGGACTTAACCTCCAAAGTACATTACATGTAGGTGGATATGGATATTAGCTGAGTTTATGCAACTACCTACAACTTTAGTATTTAACTTGTTCACTTTTAATTTCCATTCTGCATGAGACAGCAGCGGAAGTTTACATCGAAAATCAAAGGCTCTAACTCACCTTGCGATAACATTACGTATAATGTGTAGGTCTTGTCTTTAATGTTAGAAAAGTTGTGTGTGATATAAAAGTTTATTTAGATACAAATTCAACTTTAATTTCGCCTGCTTAGAAAAACGACGTCAAGAAGCAACTGTTTATGTTAACTGCCATATTTTAATTATTATAAATAAAACAGAATATGATATACGTTAGGTCTGTCTTGTGGTGTAGAATCACAGATATATGGATTTGAACTTTTGAATTACTACGCACATGTCGCAATGACGTAATAACTGTTGGCTGACTCCGGAAGTATTACATTCGCAATTAGAAGCTTGAGTGTTTCAAAGTTGACTAGAAAACACTCAGCTTTTACTCTGAATACGTACTTCATCGTTTATTTAAGATTCAATCTGTTAGTAACAAGCCAAACATTCCTTTTGATCTGGCAAAAATATGCACCATTCATCCATCCATCTCGTAAAATTCAAAACTTGTGAAATGTCACTGTTTAAAACAGCTTTTGACAGACAAAATTTGAGCAGTAAAGTGTTGTGTTGTTGCAAAAAGTGAAAATTCAAAAAGATTACAATCTCTAAACTAGAATGACTTTTGGGTACGCTTACTCAAATAGCTCAGTCATTCTTTACTCCTCAAGAGTTTAAAAGCACACGAAATGTTTACAAGAAACAAAAATAAAACAGAGCTAATTCCGCTTTGAGTTATGATTCTTTCATCATCATCATCATCATGATAATAATGATGTAAGTCGGTCAGCAGGAAACGGGAATAAAAACTGAGTTTGCTCTTGCTCCATACATCTCAACTCCTGTCACTCTTGTTTCCTTTTGCAAATAAAAAGGGCCGACTACCGACGTCACCAGTCAACCATACGCACACGGACGTTCCTTACGGCTTGAAATAAAATAAGAGTACTTACTTTCCGTATCCAAATATATAACTATTATTGTTTTAAAATAGATTACGCATCGATATAATAAAACGTAGATGAATGAAACAGCAAAGAATTTTTTCTCTTTGACGAAATGCCCGACTGGATGGAATTGAAATACAAGTGCCTAACCAACAATCTGAATATGAGAGCGCCTGATCTCACTCATTCCTTCCGCACAAGCCAAGCCACCACATTATTATTTGCATGTGGAGTCTCCGTCATAATTCATATTCATCAGATCATTTTTTGTTTTCTTGAAAGGCTGCGTCAAGTGTCACGTCACAATTTTTGAGACGTGGAGCATGGAGTACACAGCGTGTACAACATAACACAACGCTTGTATTATTTTAGAGCTGTGAGCTCATTGCATGCAAACGACAAACGAGAGCAGGCACACTTGACAACTCTGACAGGATCAAATGGTAAAACTATGTTGTTATAATAATGGATTAATAATATTGTTTATTTGTATTATAAGCAATAGAGCTAAACGAATTCATTATATAACATGCCTATAAATATAGCCAACTAAGCGCATTTTTTTCTGATCTGAATCTACTAAAAATCAGAGCCACAGTCGAAAGAATGTGCAGTGCATACAATAAGTCAAGTGAAATAATGCTTTTAATACCGACCGACTGATAATCAAAACGCGAACGCCACCACAACCTCGGCTCACTTGACTTTTTAGCTTTAGCGCACGTTTGATTTGATTACATGTAAAAATGTACTGCATCCGCATCAATGATGAAAACCGACACGAAATGAAATTCTTCCCTGCAAATAATGCAGCAGCACTCTCATTCTTTCAAAAAATATGCCGATGATGATGATATGGCTTAGTATTAACTGTGCATGCATTATTATAATGGTTTGGCGTGGTATGCCACGCTAAAGTATTTAGATAGAGCAGCCTTCTCTCTCTTCTGACCAAGATAACAAGTGAAAAAACACGTTTGTCATTGTTGTTGTCAATTATCCATTTTGCTCCTTTTTGAGTTGTGAAACGCATGATTATTTGAAGCTATTCTCTCGCTCAACTGTCTTTGTATTACAATCACACAAAGCTATGCTTTTTCATGTCGTGTCGTGACAAAGAAAATTCATGCCTTCCGAATGACAATTACGAAGAAAAGAATAAAAACGCTTAGACGACTAACAAAGAAGCAATATCAAACACGGATACAAGGCGTATGCCTCTCTGACATAGTGCTCCACTCGACTCAATGTGAGAATTTGAGAACAGAGGATATTATAAATGTACATAAGAGGTGATAATGATAATTGTCTAACGCTCATAATTCAATTGAGGTGATAATAATACCTATTGGCCAATATAACTTTCGATGCTGTTCTCCTCCTCACAAATTATGTGACCCGAGTCAAATTTTGTATAGTGAAAGAGAGTATTACACTAAATCCAATAAGATTATTACGTGTTTGCAATTACTACGTGTAGGAAAGTTGTATTGTTGTGTTGTTATGTCTTGTTTCTTGTGGTCCGTGCCTTTCCCTTTTACGTAAAAACAGACAGCGAGAGTCTCGACGTAAAAGGGAATTGATTTAAAATCGTTTAGCGAACTGCTTGTCCTCCTTGTAATGTTCACAGCCATGTTTGCATATCTTCATAATAATATTACTCAGCTCCGCTTCATTGAACGAAGCTCGGATGTCATCGATGAGATTTAAGGGAGAAAAAAAGTAACAATTTATTTTAATGAAAACTGAGACAAGTCAGGTTGTAAAACCACCGGTTTGGAAGGTTGTGGCAACACAGTTTTTATGATGATGATGGAGTTCTCGACTAAAAGGAATTCTTGCATGCGTATGCGTAAGCAGAAGAAGCAATATTATGGCAATGAGTCAAAAATAATAAAAAACGAAACTGAATCAGATATGACCAACTAGGCAAAAATTATCATCATCACATAATAAGTAATATACGGAGGATGGTATGACCATATCACAAAAGCGAGTTTTTGAGCGCTGAGTAAGCGAGTGAGTTAGTTAAATAAGTTGTTTCAGTTTGCCTATTTGAATTGGATTATTAAGCTCAAGACTTTAGATCATAGATGGGCGGATCTCTTCCACAACAGAAACAACAATAACAGAAAACAGATGAAAGTGAAGCTTTGCTACTGCTGCTACTTTTGAAATGTGCCTCAAAACATGTGTATTTAACAAGACCATTTGTGAAATGAAATAGCCCAACCAAAATCCAGGCCAATAACCGATTGAGCCATATATTTTTGACAGATACATTCCATACCTACTCGACAATGAGCACGAGTAATGGGAAAAGATCGTGTATATTATGGCGATGTGGTCACATAATAGAAATAGGGTGGGAGGGAGGAGGATTTCTCTATTCGTAAAACAAAAGTGATTGATTTCACTGATAAACTAAATCATGAGAGTAGCTACGTATATCCTCAGGTACTGGAACCCATTATGTAAGAACAACTTAATCATTTCAGGTTATAAATACCTGTCAAATTCAATCCATTCCAATTAGCTATTAATTGTAGTAAATCTTTATTTAAAATTAACGGCAAGTGTTTCTTCCTACAATCCCAATCTTTTTGCTACGTCATCCACTCCATCTCCCTTCTTCCTGTGACTATGGACGGTAAGTTGGGAAGCTCGATTGATCGACTTTTTGTGAGATTTATGCACATCGTGATCGTGATCTGTGACAGAACTTGAATTGGACGAACTTTGATGAGGGGGTTGATTTGAATGACGGACATGCTTCTCCTTAATGACTTCCATGTGGGAATGGGAACGATGATGAGGTGGCGATGAAGGTAGAGGAAGTGGATCAGGATCAGGGATAAGAGGTTCTGGTGGAGCGTCTTTCAAACTACCGAGGCTGTCCATATACGCTCTCACTATCCATATTGCGTATGGAGTGTAAAACAAGCTATCAAACACTTGGATAACCAACGAAATCCATGATGTACCAATTGCAATGGCAAATCCAAAGTAGAACATGTGGGGAAAGTAAAGCAAGTAAGTTGCAATCAGCCAAATTCCACAAAGCTTTTGACTGCTCTGCAAAATAATGAAGTTATTAATGCGTTCATCTCGAATATTATTTATGAGATAAATTTAATGTTTTACCGTAAACGTAGCTGGTATAATTAAAATCCCTGCAATAAGCTGCAACGAATCCGTGACACAGTTCAAGACTGTCGGAACCCACGATTGACTAACCTTCTTTTCATCTGCTTGCTTAAATCCCAGTATAACTTCCGCCTTCATTTTACTGTCTTTTGTAGCAGGAGTCATGTATTTGAAATCGGCATCAATAATCCCCAACACACTCATTAGTTCTACATAGTGCACGACTAGCACAACTAAACAGTAAATCTGCAGTGAATAACAAGGATTTTGAATCTATTCAAGTATTTTGAATTATTTTTGCAAATTGTAATTATTTGCTCAGTAGTTTATACTCACAATATGCACAACAGCAAATATCCTAACTCCCAATTCCAAATTGATCCTGCAGAATGTGCAAGGGCCAAACTCGCGTATTTCATTTGACAACACCGAACTTGTCTCAAGATCCCGACGACTGAGTCGACCTTTGATAGTCGATCGCCTGGGTATAAAAGTTATAGTTTCTCGATGATGCGGCATCCTGATTATTACAGTTTTCAGAGATAAGAGAAAAGAAGGTGACCTGCAGAAACAAGGAAAAGTTTTGTGACCATATTTCCCAATTATGAGAAAAGTTTATCAAGCGCTTTGGGGCTGGAGAAGAGTGCAAAAATCTTAATTGAAGCTGTTGCCTACAGCAGCCCAGCAGTTTTGCAGCATCTCCTGTCATGGCATAATTTGTGCGATGTGACGTGTCATTTACTTTGCCTTCCAATCAGTTGACATCTGCTCTGCAATAATCTTCTCTAATTTGGACTACCTGCTGTTTTGCTACAATATTCTTTTCTTGTTATCGATTATATATAAGCACCTGTTCCTTAACCATTTATCTCATCTCATTCCATAAGTCTATGAACTCTAATGCAACAAAGTTGACAGTGTGTTGTGTTGTGTCGCAGTGAGATGACAGAAAGGAGAAGGAGAGATAACCAGTTTCCTGATCCCAATCTGTGCTCATCCATCGAGGAGCAGGAGAAAACAGAACGTAAATTAGTAAAGAGATTATATCGTTAGTTTTTTGGGCTCATATTATTATCTGATCCAACTTTTTCTTATGAGTTCAGACATTTCCCTTGCTCACTGAACACGAGAAGCAGATAGGTATGACTGCCAAAAAGGATAAGCACGGTTTTATGGGTAACTCAAGAAATTTAACCAATTTGTGGCCGCAGTGGAATGTTCTGTTGAAATTTTAACGAGGTTCAATCAACCAATGTATATGTATGCATACTTTGTATTCTCGTTTCAGTGTCCCAGTCTTGACCACAGAATTAGCATATTATTTATAACAAGGCTCTGAAAATATCGTCCTTCTCCGTGTTGTGTGTCATGCTAGGGTGGTCACGTAACACGTAATGTTTATTTTGCGTTACAATTTAAATGTAAAGAAATTGCATCTTTGTCTGTGAACCTAATAATACATTAATTGTATATATACAATTAATGTATATATACTACTTTGAAGTCCAATCACTAACCTAGTATATATTTAAAATATTATGTTTTGATTGAAAAAATTAAAAGTCATGTTGATCTAACATGTATTGAAATTGAACGCAAGGCGTTTTGCAACAAATTCAAACAATAAATTGCAAAGAAGAATGAATGTACACGCTTTACTGGACGACTCTTCAGTGATCTACTATTCTCTTTATATTATACTTTGCTTAAACTTTTTACTAATACTAATGGACTAAACATTTGTCAAAAACGATAGTGTGGTACTTGCTGGTCCCCTTGTTGTAAATTTGTAGATCTCGAAGGTGACATCCATTCTGAATTTATAATTACGTCCCAAGTCCTGCTCCCTCTCGGTCTTTGTCAGTGGCAGCAAAATATTTCTCTGGAAAAGTTAATACAAAAAGCATGTTGTACACATGCAAATTTGCAGTGTTCTTGTGGCTCCATGAATTTACATGAAGGCAAAGCTAACTCAAGTTAAGTTACTTGACTTGACGATACTCACGGAGGAGTCGAGTCAACTGCCAGGGAATCCAAAATGCTTGTACTTAGGAAGAAGGCAACAAGATAATGTGAAGTGTCATAAAATTTGTGTTACACTGTACAATATGCTGTTGGCTCATAATTTTCTCTCCAGCCTCACGTCAAAGATGAGTAGAATCCCTGCATACTAAAATTATTTAGAGGCTCCCCACTGTCGCTGACAAGTTTCCACCATTCATATTTTCTCCACTTTTACATCATGTTCTTCTTCCTCTTCTTTTGTATTTAGTTTACACGCCTTGCCTTCAAACTTAAAAGCATTGCATTTCCTCAAAGAATTCTTCTCCGGTTGCTGTTTTTTGGTCTATATATTATATATTGTCCTGTAGAATAAACTACACTTTTCCCATCCCTTATTCTCCACAACTTGTTTGTCCATTCATAACTAATTTTGTCATTTGAATTCTTCCTATGCCTCTTTTATTCCATCCTTGTCATTTTTTCCCTGCTCCTCCACCACAGATTTATTCACTTTTCTGGAACTTCTTCCGCTCCGTTGCCAAATGCATGACAATTTTAAGGGGCTTACTGCTAAACAATTATAATGGCCAAAGCGTTTATCTCATTGTTATTTTGTGGCTGACAATGTAGTCGGAAAATGTTGCAAACTATTATGATATTCTACCGAATTCTTTACTACCATCCTACTTTACTCGAGCATATGATCATGATCGCCATTAACGGCCACTGCCACTCCAGTCCATCGTTATATTTTGTTATAAAAGCCACAAGAAATATATATTATGCTGCTCATTTTTTACATGTGCTTCTTGAACATCATCATGTCACGTCCCATCATCAAGTTGTGAAGAAGAAGAAGAGGATTTTTTTTCGAGTGAGAACCCGTTCCTTTCCGTGTCGTTATCGTAGCGGCTACTTCTTATTATTGTCATATTTGCAATCTTTTTTCCTCTTCGCCATGAAATGCCGCCATCATCCACGTCCACATCCACATCCTCAGATTATCAGAATGGGCCAAGGAAAAAAAGGAAGGAAATAAATTAAATGCTCGTCGAACAACACATTTTTATTTGTTAGGGAAAGAGCTCTCACAAGAAGGAAGTACGAGAGCTCTCTTTTTTGTGTGTCCAGCAGCCGTTTAGAAGCAAGTGGTTTGGTTTGCTTTGCTTTCGCGATGGTGAGATTGAATTTAATTTATTTACTGTCATAAATTCACAAAGAGGCTTCTGTTATTGCTGTTAGCCTTGTAAAAAGCTTTTTTTTCCGTCATTTAGTCCGACTCTCTGGAAAATATGCCATTATATATTTTTTTGGTTGGCTACCTTCCCGTAAGCGATTATATTTTTGGCCCCATGCGGTCTGGTGTGGCAGTAAAATGCAAAAATTACGACGATGAGCAAAAAGGAAACCAGACTGCTTATGTATACCGCTCACATTTTCTAACGACGACGTTTTTGTCTATATGATGGGATGTTGATGTTGGCTGGTTTTGTCAGAAAAACTGAGCTCCGTCTCAACACCACTTGTGTGTGAGTTAGCTACTTGCTGGATATGATGTGATGTGATGCTGGACATTCCGAAAATCCAAACTAATAGTAATAATGATAATAATAATGATCATCTTGGGACGGCAAGGCTGGTTTGGTGTGTGGCGTGACGTAAAGGAGTCAGGAAATATTGACGGGATGTTCTTTAAGCACTTGTGGCATTCCTTTGCGCAGGAGATGCGATTGCGAGATGATATTAATATAGAATGATGTAGGAAGTAGCAGTATAGCTAACAACGTCGTAATCGTTTGTTCAAGGATCCTTCCCATTTTATGTCGGCTTTCTCGGGAAAAAATAACAAGTCATTTGGATTCTATTTGAAGTTAGCTTTTATTTTTTACGTGTTTTCCACTTCACATCAGCCAATTTCATTCAGTTTGCTTTGCTTTTTGGGATGATGGCAATGCAATATTATTTGCAAAAAATAAACGTGTGACTAGCGTCGGCACTCCTACTCACGATCAGCTCCATTTTATCAATTAGAAATGAAATGGAAAAATACTGGGATGTCGCAACCCAAAACTTTTTGCAGGGAAACAGATTATCATAAAAAATTAATACCAGCTACTTTTACCCTCGAGCTTCCAGCTGGATTCCAAAAAGTTGGGCTTATTTCATTGAAGCCACTCAAAAGATTGCGTTATGTAAACTCTTACGCAACTGTTTCACTAAGGGCTTCTGCCTCAATTGATTTTGATGATACATCCACCTCCAAAAAAGTAAGGCAACAGGACAGAACAGCTTCGTTCTTCCGCCTACAACTCTGTAAATGTGTTTAGCACAACAAACCGTGAAATCATTCAACCGCCCACACCAAGTGATACAGAGAAGCATTATAAAATATTTGCAAATGTCAATGTTGCACCCACGTTCAATAAAGTCCATCCATGTCTCTTGGGATTTCTCCAGACAGAAGCAGTTAAAATATGTATGTTATCGTAAGCAAAAGTTAGACTCAGCTTTTCATGGAGCAGAAACCAACATTGGGAGTGAGAAAACTGGTGTATGTCTCAAAACCTTGAAGATATTCACTTCATAAAAGCCATTACATTGTTCAATAACCTTTTCCTCTCATTCTCTCTCACTCTTTTGGTCAAGTGCAATAAAAGTGAGAATCGAAGTTAATAAATCTTGGATTTAAGTGTCTCTCCTTTTCTCCATTTTATTACACATTTTCTCTTGATCTACTTCATGAGAAAAAGACTCAAGAGCCAGTCATCCATTCAACACAAAACATGAGGAAGCAAAGTGAAAAAATAAACGGAAATATTCCATAGCTCTGCACTTTTCTCTTCTTCTTCGTCTTCTTTCACCCAAAATATAGGATGAATTGGTACTTCACACGTCTTTGCAAAGTATTTGTTAGCTCAGTCAGTGTGCAACATTAAAAATGAATGAGTGGGCAAGAAAGTACCTTGTTATTGTGCCTCTTTAAACTGTAAAGAAAAGCAAAATAGCTTTGCAATTCTTTCTCCCGTCCTATTCAATGTTCTTCATTTCAAAACTGAATCAGGTTAAAAGGCTGTTGGAAGATTAAGGGTGAAAAATACTCAATAAATTACTATTTCTCGTATTGTATACTTTATTCCTTTCAAAATGCCAGACACCAGCATTAACCCAGCATCTTAAATAGCTTCCATTCACTGGATGCCCATTAATTTTTTGTTCACCACCTTGATTCTTCATTACGGAAATGAGAAAGCCTTTTGAAATTCAAAAGAAAAACCAAGTCAGCATCAGAAAAAAAGACGCGTATTTTTTTTAGCAAACACGACCTACGCAATCATTTTTATTGCCCATTGCGATTTGCGATACAAGCAGTATAATTGATAAAATCCGTGAGCAACTTTATCTACGGATTTTCCACGCTCAACATAATAAGATCACATAAATCCCCTCCGCCTTGGAAGGTGGAACGAGAAACAATAGGTAATTAAAGTTGTATCTAAAGGGGATAAAAGTAATTAATCGATAGTTGCGAAAATGTAAGAAAAAAACGCGAATTTTTATCACATGGAACCAGTTCACGTTCACGATAAAGTTGTACTCCCCAATTGCATGTTGTATCCTCCTATCTCAACAATTAAAATACTACGGATCCTGTGAATCGTTAAGATTGTCAAGAAGCATTTGGGAAATTGGATTTTATTGAATATTATCACAAATAAGTAACATACCGGTCAAAGTCAATACACGTATAGTTTTTATAAAGTAGCATAATGTGAGGTCATGCTGAGCTTGCAACAAGAGATTTACACTCCAATAATAATCAACTTATTATGGTAATAATGATAAAGATAATGGTAGTAAGGAGGATGAGTGAAGATGATGTTTTGCATGTTGTTTAACTAGAGGAGAAGAAGTAGTAGCAACAACCCAATTCATTTCACATGGTGGGGGTATCATCATGTTCATCTTGTTTGAAATGATGAGTTCCGTGATTTGCTCTTGTGGTCTGGTGTCTTCTAAATAAAAAACAAGAGCTATAAAAAGGTTGTTTTGTGCAGATTGGAGAAGAAGAGGATGCAAAATCGTAATTCACACGGTGAGCTTTCTTTTTTTCTTGTCTGGATTTCAAAAATTGGTCCTCCCTTTGGTGATCTCCACCCTTGAGGTTATGTACCATATTGCTGGGAGCTCTAAGTAAAAAAAACGGGTGATCTCCTGATCATGATCTAGCTTTAAGTAGTAGGACAACTTTTAATTTAATATATTGTTCTAGGAGGAGCTCACTGCCTCATCCACTTATTGTGCAATACTAAAACGTTAGCAATGTTGTACTTGCTACATGGAAATTAGCAATTAAGGGACTGATGTTCAGGTTTGCTCAATGATTGAAATCGCGATGGGAAACTTCAAATTTGACCTCAGAATTTTT
>JAQGAP010000275.1:0-44331 GCA_034697805.1 Orchesella bifasciata
AATGTGAGCCAACTTTTTACGCTACGTGCATATTCTTGTGGATTTATGCTCTGCATTTGCGTTTAGTATCTTCTTTGGAAGTTGGCAAAAGCATACTTTTTTTTACCTTGGCAGGCTCCAAAAATTGCAGAAACGGGTACCTTTTTTAATTATGGCAAATTGAAAAAAGTCAGAGTTGAATGTTGGTTAACATGAAATTCACAAAGAAATTTTTGTTTTATTTTCTGATTGCTAAAACATGCAGTATGCTTCTAAAGTCAACCAAATATGTCTATGTTTAATAGGAATTACGTTAAAATGCAGCAAATGGAATGAAAGTGTTCTTCTCTAACTAACAGTTTATAATATACAAAATCAGTCACGCTACTAAGACTACAATAAAACCTAAGTAAACTCCAAGAATAAAACACTCTTAATAAATATCTTGTTGTATATCGTGTTCTTCACGTACGTATATTCATCTCGTTTCGTACGGCAGTAACAATATGAAAAACCCCAAAATCCAGACGCAAACCATTTGTTTGCCGACATTCAACAATAAGATTATAAAGCTTTCTACATTCAACACTTTGTCTTTTGTGAGAAGATGGAAAATTTGCCAAATCAGGGGAATTTTTCTTTGCCAAACCGAGATACCACGATCAAAAACTGTTCAGTAGTTGTAATCATTTCGAAATCTTCCTAGACGTATGAGGCGTAATCACAACGGTCCGCTGTGTGTAGCACGGATTGCTGGTCCATATAAAATATTATGACGTGAAGAAATGATGATGAGCCTGGGAGGATGAATGAATACGTTTTACAATTCCTGTCTTCTTACTCTTCTTCAGTCGATTATTTGAGACTAGCTTTCAATATATCGTCTGAATCTAAGCTACCAGACTTTGATCGTCAATTTGCGGTTATTGTAAAGCTATCAGACTGCAAACTCTGTTTTAATTGTTGAGCGACTACTATACAAAATGGACTACAGGCGCAAAACCAACATCTCATATAATTTTTCACGTTCATTAGCTCGCCTCACTAGGGCATTAGACCTTATTGAATCGTCGCATCCAATATCCTTCGTAATCAGAAACAATACTACAACAAATCCACTAATTTTAATTCTTATTTCAGTGGTCTAAATTAAATACAAAAGAATTTAAAAGTAAAATTACTATCTTTAGAGCTCAATCTAGCTAATTCTACAATGAAATATTCACTTAAATAGATGTGTTATGGAAGACGCTTGGTTTTTAAGTAAAGATAAAAGTCCTGTTTCATTCAATTCTACCTGCAGCCGCTTTGTATTTTATCATAGAACTAGGACGATTAAATCCTTGCTAACTAGCAATTTGATTTCAGTATTTTGTTGCTTCTATTTCGGTTGGGTCCTAGTTGCAAATGAAAGAATAAAAAGTCTTTTTTAATCCATCGGTTTTTCTTGCCGTAAGTGATTTAAGTGCGTGATTGTTTTCTGCACAAACGAAAAGGAAATCAAGTACTCAAAATACTTATTTCCGTCCGTTTTAATAGCCAACGATTTGATTACTGATGAATGCAAAAAAAACGTAAGGTGTATATAAGTTTTTTGTATTACAGATATAGCATGCACGCGTTTAGCAAGTTTACTAACGAGCAAAGTACGCAGTCAATCGGACACCGAATTGAACCATTTAAGTTGTTGTATCTAGACACCTATGAAAAACTACTATCCCCAAAATATTGGGTTTCGACGGGCATTTTTGTATCCGTGGCAACGGATTGAATTTTGAAAAGGGCAACTTTTTAAAAATGCTCAAACCTACTGCAAACTTACACGTGAAAATTCAAAGGGAACGTGAAAGGAACCTTGTTCAAACTTTTGAATATTATAAATTTTCAAAGTTTTGGCCAAGAACTAAGAATTCGTTTCATTTCAAGTTCCACTAGGTTAGAGTGTATGTTTTTTTTTCAGTTTTGACCAAAATTTTGAAAAAATTAAATAATACTAAGTACATTTCAAAAGTTCAATACGCTGCCACGGATACAAAAATGCCCGTCAAAGACCAATATTTTGTGTCTACCCAATAACTTAAGTGTCTACATTTTGCAACACAAATGGTTTAATTCTGTGTCCGATCGTTTGTGTACTTTACTCGTAAGTAAGTGTAAGTGAAATATTAGAAAGGCAAGAAACAGCAGGAAGTATAAATTCAGTGGAAAGGATGTGATCGTTCTTGTAATCCTTCGTAAGGACAAACATACAGCTTAAAAAACTACTGTTCCAAAGATATTGGTGCACTAAAATATAATTCTCATCAGTACTAATTTTTAACGATTCCGGTATTTTCATCGAATATAATCGTGTTACATTTGCGGAAGGCCATGACTACTATGTATTCTTGGAAGGTAGGACTAAATGAAAAAGAGCTAAAGTTAGCAGGAAGTTACGGAACTATGCGATACTTTTGAAGTTAAGTTGTATTTTTAATAGAACGTCAAATATCTACTTAGCGACAGGTAAAATTTCATGCTCCTTATACATTTTACTCCCAAAGTGAAAGTCATCTATTAGTAAGTATTTTATGGTGATGTTTCAGTTTTCACCTGGTTTTGATCAACTATTCAGTTGTTTTATATAACTTGGGGTAATACAAAACTATCAGGGCTCGTTACGGTCGTAGGAAATACGTTAACTAAGAAACAATTGTGTGTACCTTAACTTTTAACCAACGGGCAATGTTTCTGCTTGGTTGGTTGGTTTAAACTTACTCCGATTTATTGAAGTAATTAGCAGTGGAGTAAGCAATAATGAAATCAACTGGAAACGGGTGACGCTTCTAAAACAAAATGGTGAGTGATGAAACAGCAGATTTATACACCTGACCAAAATGAACACTTTTATTGTGTTCCTGCTGAATTCAAGTTGTTCCTTACAGCTGTAATATTATAGTGCAACCGGAGAAATCATACCCTTACTTTTGAGTGGTCATTGATTCGAAAAATTTGACACCACAAACGATATAGCCTGAAGTACTGCTTATGTACACATATACATTCGCTTCTGCTGAGCGATCATGTTTCAGTTTTGTTGCAGCTAGGGATTTATACACAGATAGCTAGGAAAATTTTGGAAGAAAATGACGCATGATATTTTTTAAGTAACAATGTGATTTTAAATATATTTCACAAATGTAATTAATTGCATTTAGGAAGCCCCTACCTCTCAATAACTTCGACCTTTTTTTGCAGCAATGTTTTAGTTCTTATTGTATCGTATTCTTAAAAATCATTGTGATATTACTAGAAATAGCTGCTAAAGTTATAATAACCTAAGAGCGTGAGGTCTCAAATTACTTAATCAAATCTCCCCATCGGTACATCAATACCTCTCGGGTTATGGCTTGGCAGTTTTGATTTGAAGAAACTGAGTAACATGTTCTGGCCGCCTTTGTGCATGCATAGTGCCATTGGCAGAAATAATTACAGATGTGAACTAATGAAGATTATGATCTATTACATAACAAAAAATACTAATGACTTGAGTGACATTTGTTTCCGAATTGATGTCATTCCTTCAGATTTAACTATAAAGCAGTTCCATACAAACCAAACAAAACGGTACTTACTGTAATGGACCATCTGACGTAATAACAGCGTTTCAGTATTGAACACTAGATACTCTCTCCGTTCCGTCCGTGCTATTCATTAAAAATTGACACCCAATACCTTTTGCCGTGGTTTGGTGTATCTGACATTTCAAAGAGATTTACCACCTTTTATTTATTTAAGACAGATTTATCCACAGTAACCGGAGATTTAGCTTTGTCAGTCGTCATAATAATCATTTTTAATTAAATCTGTATTATATTAACGCAGATTCCAAGTATTCCGTGTAATAAGATCCTTTTAATTTTTTTGCCATTATGGGGAAAACTATTAAAAATGAAACAGTTTGTAAAAGCAAAAGTGAACCATTAATTAATTAATTTACAGCTGTCAGTTTAAAAAAGTAAGAATGTCTGTAAAAGTCAAAGTTAAAACAATTAGGTAACCATTATATCATCAATATTTTCAACGAAAGGACGTAAACGCCAACAAGTCACTGACAATGAGCCAAAAGAGTATTGATGAGTAAGCCTCTCGCAGACTGTTTATATTCATGTATATCCGTTAACGGATGAGCATCGTCTGCAGAAAGATACGCAATCCCAGTTGACACAATATATGATTCAGATGCTTGCATTCGTGGATACTTCTTAGACAGAGGCAAAAGCAACGAGTCTGCCTTTATGCACATACATAAACCAAAGAAAACCGTTGAAAAACGGTAATACCTAGTAAATAGTGCAAATACAAACATTTGTTCTATCAGCTATGCATTACTTCGTCAGATCTTAAGTACATCAGTGTGAGAATGTAGATGACACTCGTCTGCAGTGAAAGTAATAGTTTATAGCGGTTGTAGCAAGATTGGAGGTTGAGCTATATAGGCATGGATTGCGTATAGTAAAAATGATAAGCCTAACGGATAGCCCGTTGTTTTAAGCATTTAGTTTAGTATGGAAGACTAAGAGCAATCTTTCCCAGTAAAAGTATCATGACACTGTCGATATATGTTTGCCACGGATACACTGCAATGACTAATAGTCCTATATATAATTATATGTTTATTGTGTGCTACATAATCTATGCTGTATTACATGGATTTATAAGATAACTGGATGGCGTAGACATCATCAAAGCTTAAGAGTGAGAGGACGCTAAACTAGAAACTGTTCACTAAAACTGAAGGAGAAACGTAATGTTCAAAGGAGAGAGACGGAACTATGTACATACTCACGTTATTCTCAGCATATAAGATTCGTGTGATGTTGTAAGAAAATAGAGGCGCCTTCCAGAAATAGTTTTGCGAATCATCATAGGATATTTTTAGGAATTTTTCGCCCACCCAATATGGTTGCTATTTTTTGGCTCTAAAATTAGTCGTTATCTATTTATAAGCCGGCGAATTGAAGCACGTGGATTTTATAAAGATTTTTTCAATTCTCAATAGCGTTGCGTGTGCAGATTGAGCACATGCAAAATCCTATCGCTTATGTATCTATGCAGATATAGCAAGTAATGGTAAATAAATACGGTATCGACGAGGTATATTGACTTTTATTTAAAAATATACAGGATGACTACACGGAATGCATGTAACATTTTAAGAATTTCGTACACATTTCCCTTGCCATTTCCTTCTATACTTGTGAATGCATGTATTTGATATCTTTTGTACAAAATTCCAGATTAACTCACTTAAGCAAGTTTGTAAGCTTTGCTTTTCTACAAAACAAAATCACTGTAACAGAAACCATACATAATGAAACCGAGACCATTTAACTTTTGTTTGTAATTCACAACTCGAGTATTTTCAACTGGAACCGTACAGTTTCTCAACAAAAGGGCGTGAGGCTGCAGTTTTATTATCTTTTTGAAATCTCATTGTTCCAGTCAGCCTTTCTTGGGATAAGAATAATTCAGTGCATTCAATGGGCGCGTAAAGAATTGGTGCAAATGTTAGATAAATGGTGTTGTGTAACTTGTCACGTAGTCCCTGTCTCTAGCCTTTGTTTACGTTTCAAAAAGATTCTTCACAAAAAATGCACACAGGGTTGACTCCGAATGCGCGTAAATATGTACCTATCAAGAATGCAACAAGCAAATATTTTGAAACTTTCAATCAATTCTCAACTGCTCTCCAAGGATTTGACACAAAACAGTAGCAAACACCCACCATTAAACTATTTCTAGTGCAATTTATGCTTCCACCTGAGCACGGAACAATATGGAGGAATATTTTGTAAAATTACTGTAAAACTGGCAAATGTACAAAGTCATTGAAATGTATATATCAAATAGTTTCCCCCAAAAGACTTAATACATATAGAAAATGTTTTTAAATGGTAAAAGGGCAATGTTTTGAGCACCGTAAATATCTGCATAATATGATAATCAAACTAGCTAATTTAAACGTGGATGCTTCACAAAAAGTTTACGGTTGTGGACGACTGCACAAATTTACGCCTACACGCTAGATTATTGGAAGCACTATCAAGATTCTCCAGCAAAAAAAGTATGAATATCAAGCTGTTTTATTGCTAATAAAAATGATCAATTAAGAGATCCGATGGGGTTTGTCAGCCATTTTCACATAATTTAATTGAAATATACGAACTCGTCTAAGTGGCTAGAGAAAGGTGAAACAGTAATACATTGGCTACCCTTGCAAGTATGAATTCAAATGTCAAAGTGTAAGAGTTTTATGAATGAAATTAGCTTCTACCATTTTCTAAAAAATCACTGATGCCTAATCTATTACTCCCACTTTCAATGTGTTGCAGTCCTTTTGTTTAAATGGGATTAAAGAGAGTATTATTGTTTGGAGCCGCAGTCACGTGCAAGTTCTCACTCAGAAAGCCAATGTCCATCCGGTTTAGTCATTCATTAAATCAATCATTCATATTTTGATCAAAACCATTAGGCCTAATCTAAAGGTGGGATTTATCTAATTACTAGTGAGAAATTTCTTCTCCAAAGTCCTAAAATTACATGCTCATGAGTAGGCTTTAGATACTCTGGCGTGAATGCAATTATTGATTTTGCCTCTCAATGAACTTCACGTGTTGGATAACTCATGTGTGATAAGCCACGTGTGTCTTGAAATCAAGTAATTTGATTTAAAAAATTACCTGCCCTCTGAACCATCAGAGACTGAAGTGAGTGAGAGTGGAAACTTACTACTATTCACCTGGGACAGTTATTGTGCTTCAATTCTTTCATGCCTTCTTTCCTCCAAGTTACTACATTTTCATTCATGCCTGCAAATGACGGATCGTCAAACTCAAAAATTCTCGAGCTTGAATTCAAAATCTTCTTTCATTTATAGACAAGGGATTAGAAAATAAAATATAGGAAATTTAATACTTTACCTGCCTTCACAACTATAACAGCAAACAAAACAGCTCAAAATATATGTACATACTATAAAGATTGGAAGATGAACGTTTTTTTACATTTACGCCATATACTGCCATTGCAAAGTCGAATGTTTTTATCGTATCGGCTCGCCCACGCGATAGAAATGCTGATTTTGTCTATACTCCATGTGTTCTTTTTGCTGTCTTCAGGTTTATTTTTTTGTAACACACGCCTACACTCCAGTCTGGTTAGACATATCGTCAGCCGTCAAGACATTCAAGGTATTATTACCATTATATGTCAATGACTCCGGCTTCTTGTAATTAGCCATAATTTTATGCATATTTCAAATTCCAATCCCTCAGCTGAATAATCAAATCGTAGGTTGAGAACAAACTTAACCCGTTGAAATAAAACTAAGACTTTTTCTGCTTCATAATCCCAAAACGTTGTGAAAATTACTTGCAAAAATGTCTTAAATTGGAATCCCAAAAGGTGCAAACACTCTCGAGATGTCGATGGATGGATTGGGGCACAACGAGGTTAGTAAGTCAGCCACCAACCAAGCCTTGCCATCCATGAAAAAAGAGTAGTTTGTAAACAAACCTGTGCCCGTAGTTGCCATATGCCACCCATTGCAGAAAATCAAAACTGGAGAAACATTTTCCAGCAAACACTTCATTTAACTCATTTGCTATTAGCTATTAAGTAAAGTTTACAATTTGCCTCCGAAAAAAATATGACTGGAGAAACCTGGAAAACATCACTAATAAAGCTAACAAACTGCTGAAAACAATGTAGAGACGCACGAAATTGTTTTTCTAAAGAATGACGACATTATCTCATCTCATCTGCATAAGTGTAGACGATGTGAACAGTTGGATATTATGTGTACTTGTTATTTATGTGGAGTGGATATTTATAGCATATCGTTGGGCCTAATGAAATGAGTGAATGATTCGGTACGTCACAATTGTCAACGTGAGGACATCTGTAGAACAAAAACAATGCTGTTCACACGTAATCGGCTTAGGTATACGTGCCACTTCTTGCTTACGTACCAAACCCGATTACTTCCCAGCATCCGTCTAATTTTGGTTCGAAGGATAACAAAGCGAAAGCGAAGTAGGTTCGACAAACAATGTCAAATCCATTACCAAACGGGCATTCCTGTTTCCCTTCTCGGGCAAATAACAATACCACCCGTCATTATTCCAGGTAATAATTATTAACTTGATTTCTTATTTTTTTACAAGAGAGTAGAGAGGAAAACGACGCGACATGGACTAACTCTTTGAATGTATTTACTATATAATTTATTATTCCCCGGTTTTTGTATATATGGTTCATATCCATATCCCGATGATTTGGTTTAATTAACACGAGGAAGATCAACATTACACCTGATGATTATAAACGCCTACTGAATTGAATAAGTACAAAAGACTCTGCTCTACCTTTTGTTATAGCCTCTTAGAAACTGTGGTGACAGACATGTTGCCATCCGTAAGTGAATGGAGACTGAAAATAGAAAGAAACACAATAGTCAGTAGATTTTTTTTTTGTTTCTAAAAATGTGCTTCCTTTTTGTCAACAAATCAAAGGAAACTGTCGGATTAGTCTGAGAGTTAAGTAACCAAATGAATGAAACAGCAAATGAGCAAAGCAAGGTGTGAGCAACGATGCGCTAAAGTCGTTGCTCACTCACGGTTATGTTGTTACTCAACTACTTGCTTTCTTCGTTAGCATGGATCGGTTATTCATCGCAGCAAAGGTCGAATGGGACTGTTTAATACACAAAATAATAGTGAATAGGCTATTCGCATTAGAGGGTAGAAAATGGTTTTTGTTTGGTAAAAATTCCATTGCACAAATTGCTAATATTGATACAAATGTTTGAATTTCATTAAAATGTTTATACTTTTGCGTTTGCAAAGATTATAATTGTTGAAACCATGACCTTGCCAAATAGTTCTTATTAACACAAACGTTCCCACATTGCAGCAACAAAATTTGATGGATTAGGAATGATGGAGTGAAATAAATTCATGTATGCAGACCTGGAGTTTCTGGAGGGCTGGCTGTGAGTGTGTAATTTCATTCTCCTTTCCTAGTTTTACAAATGCTGGCCAAGAAACGATAATTTTCTTTGTTGATGAAGTCTTTGAACTGCACTGCAGTGCTATATACGTATGCAGTTTCGATGCTCTAATAATGAACAGGTGACGTTTTCAACTCGGGTGTGAACAGAAATCAAGAAAAACTAAACAAATGAAGCTAAGAATCTTCATGACTTGTGATTCGCAACACCCCAGCAAAACCAGCAGTACGTCTTTGTCTGCTTATTTCGTGGGGTCATATAAAACAACAGTATAATGCAAAATGCATAGCTATTCCTCAACTGAGCTTTTAAGAGCGAAAACAGCAGCAATAGATCACATCATTTTGTGAGACAATTAAATTGCACGCTGTGGCCTCTTTTTGTCTTCTTGCCTTAATTTTTTTGCTTATTTTTATTCCTACTTGTAGCTTGTTCTGATTTTGGAAATAGGGGTTTTCCAAAACTAGCTCTCCCAAAATCTATCAACCAAGAATGAGGATGGGCTCCAACTGCAACTTCCTTGTTAAAACCTGCTTTCATACAACACATAGATGAAAAGTGCTATGGAAGGCAGCGTTTTACTAAAACTAACAGTTTCATTCATTTTGGGGCTATGTAATAATAACATAACTTTGCCAGAACTTTTATTCTAATTCGGAATCTATAATTTGGTTGAGCTAATTTATGTGCATTTACCCGTTTGAACTGATCTTTTCAGGTTCAGTTTGGGTAACTAATCGTTTATGCATACTGAGCAAAAAGCGACATTAGATGGAATATTGTAAACATTAAGCATATATGTGTAGGTGGGTGGTATTCGTCCCTAAGCGAAATACAAGTATGTTGCATAATGCGTTATGTTACATTCACATCCCTAAAATTTACAAATAGTGAATTTAAAAAAATCACGTCGAACTATACGAATGGCAAGTTGGTATATTTTTTTCTAATCCATTCATGATATAAAGTTGACATTGACTCCTCTCAGCGAAAAGGGAAGCCCATCCATACGCATTATCTACTCATATGAAAGCACACACTTGCCAGAGGTTGTTTAAGGTTTGGCCATCTTAAAGAAGTGCAAGCGTCGTCATCCGTAGATGGCTCGTAAAGTAAACCAGGAAGAAAATTACATACTTTACTCTCTTCCGTGGCGCTTCTCAGGTGAATAGTTTTAATGCACACAAATTGGAGTATCTTATAGACTGTTACCAAATGTTAATATCCTGTCCATTCCACTCAACAATGTTACTCCAAGTGTAAGTATTGCATGAAGCCAGCTCCCAATCCAGAAACTCTGTGCAACAACCAGATACCAGCTGCAATCCTATTCAACCACCCACACACCAATATAACATTTTACCTTTTTTGTTGACTGGATGCTGGACTGATGATGATATGATGACTTTAGAAAAAAAACTTGGATAATATCGTTATAGTGTGTAAGCAATGGAACGGCTCACCGGTAAAACGGCTTCAAGCCAAAAAAGCAAGGTAGGAAAACAGAAAAACAACATGGAAGAAAGTTTTTAAAAGCCAAGCAGGCAGACACATGGCGAGAACAAGCTCTTCACTTTTATTTACAATGATCATTATATGACTATAATGGACTACAAGAGAATACTATTTGGGAAAAATACTTACATGTCGTTATGTCAATCTCGAACATTTCACCATTCTTTTGGGATGATTATTTCTGCACGTTGAATAATATCTACTGGCGAGAGAAACAAGTGGTGCCGAAATTACTGTAAATAATTCATTTCTGTTTGTCCAAAGAGCGACTCGTAAATACTCTTCACTGTACCTTTGGTCACAACCACACACTCACTTTACGCGTTTTCTTTGCTAATTTGAGTTATCAGAAAGAGTGCCGATTCTTAACTCGGAAGGTAACGCTGTAAGGTTGCGCATTTCAGCTACAGAGTAAGTAAAGATTGTCTCTCTAGAGAAACGGCAGCAGTCTTAAAGTGGGGGTGTATAGTATATAAAAGCTGCAAAGTAAACTGTTCGCTTTGAAGTTTTATATGTCGGAATCAAAACGCAACCCAATTTCAGAGCACAGCCGAAGATATGCTTGATATGATGACATTGATTAGGTTATGATTATTCAGTAGAGCAGCTATGTCGGCAACCACTGGAGAATTCACTGGGATTGTATCACATCAACGCTTTAGTCTAGATTTTCAGAAAATATAGCTGAGCTATACAGGTACGTATGTAGTCATACAACTGCGACTATTTTTTGGCATTTTTAGTAAACATAAGATAGTTCTTGGTCAACGATGATCCCTCGGTTTTGAGATTGATTGCTCTAAGCTTTGAACTTCGAAGTAAGTTCCTGCGTTGAGTCAGACTTTTAACACGATAACAGTTGCTGTAGAATGCAAAAAATATTGTGTTAGAGTTTTTGAGAGTCTTCGGAAAATGTCTGTTTTGTTAATTGATCTGGTACAATTTGTAAGCTCTTCCTGGACGTAAATATGGAATTGTAAAAGTTTCTGTACAAGCCGTCTTATGAAGATTATACCTCAAGACAATTCGGGAGATTAGTGTTCTTGTAATAAACTCGCAAATGCACGCAGAAGTATATCTCTAGAGAAGAAAACTCAACAGGTTGCACTCGCAATCTGTAATTCAGTCTATGGAGTAAATGTTTGTAAGGGTTTTATTTATTCACAGAGTCAAGGTCAAAGTTACTATGAAATGTCCACACACTGTCACTCTTCACAAACAAGGTAATATTTTAAAAAGTTATTTCAAGAGTAAAAGTTAGCAATGTCAAGAGAATCTCAGTTTTGATGCAACTCGCACTGAACAAAGAGAAGGGTGATGATATAATATAATTTAAGGTAAAGTGTCAACAAGTCAGCAAGTGAAAGATGGAAAGAGCTCAATAATGTGATGCTAATATTGTGCCGACGCTTGAGGCAGGGACTGAAGTGTCAAACGCTTGTTCTCCCACTCCACTTCTTGCCGCTCAACTCTGCAAGAAGCAACTGACTCAAATCATGAATGGTGAAAGGTGATTTAGATCTACAAACTTGAGCAAGGAGCTAAGCAGAAGCTGGCAGCGAGCATGGAGCTAAGTAACAACGAGATTCAGCAGCACTGAGATGGGGCATTTGCACAGTAAAATCAGTGCGAATGTTAACTCAATCGGTCCCCCTCCTTCACACAAAGTTGAGCAGAAGCAATGCATGCAACATGTACTAACTTGACTGTTTTTACTATTTATTATGCCTCTTGTCACAGATATACGTGGAGTTTTAGCAAAGATAATGCGATATTGTAGAGAAGTATTGTCTAGTACTAGTAACTCTAGTACCTTAGTACGTTATGAAATCTATGAGTTCTAGCAACATGTCTGTGGACTAATATCATGACAAGTCTTCAAATACTCGGTGTAATAGTAAGGTTTTGCCGTTTCTAATGGGTTGAAAATGAGACACTGAGGTTAGATCTCAGTCCGTCGTCTGCAAACTGAAAACTTTCCCTTGGTAAAAAAAATGAAGCGAGGCAATAAAAATCGTCCTGGAAAATTGATAAAGATAAAATTTCTTGCAATCTCTTTCGCCTATTTAGATAGGTAAATTAATCTGGTAACGAATGATGCACCAAAAAATGAAAGCATTAACCTACAACTGTGCATGAACTACGATGATATAATATCATTTCCTGTTCACAAACCGTTAGTCACCTGTCACATAAAAAACATTGGCTCAGCTAGATAAATGGATGTATAGAATATCTGAGATTCTGCTGTCAAATCTACTTACATTAGCGTGTAAAATGACTAGCAGTAGCTACACACTGACTATTAGCTACTATCTGACGTGAGATCACTATTTGGTCACTTGAAATAAAGTTATGAATCTATGAAGTTAATGATAAAGATACATGCTTTCACCTACATATATTTTTGTAATATAATATAATAATACATCAGAACATGATAACAAGAGAAGACTCGGCTAGGGAAAATTGAACTGAAATGTTAGCTGTAACAAAGACGTTTCGGTATCCATTTCAGTGTCATTCTTTACAGTAACAAGCTAAACATACGCATACATATGTGCAAAAATACTTCCACAGAACCTTGTCGGCTTAATTGAAAAGATGAAAAGGAAAAAATATCATTAAATGTTTTATGCTTGAAGACTCGACTTTTTCGGACTTCAACAAGTCATCTTTTAATCCCTACTTTTTACTTATTACCCACCTGAGGTACACAGAATGTAACGAATTTTTTATATTTATCTGAAATTACGATTTACCTTCTCACTTTTACGCTTTAATTTAAGAATACTCATTACTTCGATCCGCTCCGAAAAATTATCCCATATAAGATGCTGCTGCTATTTCAAGCACTGGTGAAGTTATATTTTCATGCAATGTTACAAATACAATCATCATTTCGTACACTCATCTTCAGAATTTATGAGCACACTGATGTAGGACTTTCACACAGTTTGATGGAACAAGCATTCGTTCAAAAAGGATTCACATGTAACACATTCCAGTACTAAGCCCATTTATGAATGTTCACAAAAAAATAGACTAAAACTTTGCAAGCACATGACACAGATACATTTTACTTCGCAAGTATGAAGCCAAGCGTGTGGAAACTGAATATTCTATCCGAAAATCGTAAAGGTTGGAACATCAGCACTAAGGAATGTCAACAGTTCTTTAAATATTGCATGAGCAAAAAAAGTGAGGAGAAATGCATGTGTTTTTTCTCCCTTGTCTAGCGTATTCCACGCAACTGTAATTTTGTCCTTAGTAGAAAGCACATAAAACAAAACTTTGGATCAAATCAAGCTTCCTTCGAAGAAACTCAACTTGAAAACAGTACAGCTAAAACGGCACAAACTCAAAATTAAAACTAAACATTCATGCATTATAATTACAACTTACGCATCAACACTTAAATCACAATAGAAATGACAGAAACGTTGAGACAAATACGGATGCGTACAAAATCCCACTACAAAAGTTAACGTGCAACTATTCAAAAGTATACAATTTTGTGCAAGCATTTTGTAGGAGAGGAACTCTGAACTTCCGTGCTACTGGAAAATCAGTGACTTGGGTTTATAAAACAAAGATTTTGAAAAGCATGTGAGACCTTCCCATGCGACAAAACTCTTCATGATGATGCTACTAAACACACGGGGAACACTTGAGAGCAGAGACCGTTCTTCCACTGCTCTTCGTTGGTACACACTGAGACGCTGTCTGCTCACAGCCAACTTGGTTACTGAAAATCAGCTCAGCTCGTCTCTGCTTTCCTTCAGTACAAAGCGTTACTCACCACGTACTTTAGTTATCAGAATACTTGTAACAGTTTCACTTCCGACTTCAAAAAATGTTTCATTTAGTTCTTATGTACACTGTGCGTTTCTTATCTAGTCTCTAGCTTGTGACGAGATTCAGAAGCACGGTTTACAGCATCACTGCCTAGTTCTCACTTGGTGACATTAGCATGGGTTTAAGCTGTGCTACAGATGCTTCCACCGATGTTCCCTATTCGTTGTCGTTTGGCCACAAAAACTTTTCCTGACTACTATTTTTTCTGAGTTCGGAGTGAAAAGACAATTAACTTGTTTTTTTTCGGAAAAAATTACAAGAATTTGTGGTGAAGGTAATGATTATAGTGAGACGATGAACAGCTTAATCATGCGTGCCTCTTCTCTAGGTCGCCGATTTGCCGGCTGTTGAAATTGTAACCGTGTGCTTCTGCTTGTGTAGAGCGAGCACACACGCAGCAATAAGAAAGGAGCATGCGACTTGGAGATCCATTGGCAAATAACTGAGTAACCTCCATACTACACCTGTGGACTTTTATATATGAGAGTAAGTGTAAAGGAAAAGAGCGTGGGCTTTTTGCGTAACGCGTGGCAACGATGTCAATGAAACTGAATACGGATTACTACTATTACTGCTGACTGATGCTGATTCCTCACAGCCAGTCCTACTATTTACCACCACTGCCACTTTGAAACACAGCGATCTTCTCCACTGCCAGTGCCGAGTGGAGATGAAGTTGATGATGCTGAGGATAGTGAAGATGATACTGGGAATCTGTAAGAATGCCAAACATGATTTTCCCTTCTTGCCCTATCCTATACGGACGATGATGATAAGGATGATGATCTGGTCACACATAAAAATGTGTGCATACATTTATTGCACTCATTTCTGTTGTTGAGAGCGCGCTACATGTATTTTTTTTCTTCAGTTTTAAGTTGTGTACCCCCTCACATATTAGATGATCGTCATATAGTAGTAGTAGTTAGTGGAACCGTTTGTGCGTGGTTGTTTGGTTCGAGTTGTACGGCTAGTAGAGCTAATAGAGCATTTTCTCTAAGACAAAAACAGGAGTAATCTTTCACTTTTTCATGAGTTTTTCCGGTGGCTCTGTGGGACCAGCTTTCGAACTTAAATAATACTATTTTAATTAAACGTGTACGAAAAACGTACAACACAACAACTTATTATGACCTGCGACATAAATAATTACCAAGTCGCTACTATAATAGCTTACAAAATGTCAAATTTTAATAATAATGATTAAAATAATAATGAAAATTGTTCCTTGAAATCTATATTTATATCATGTATGGCGAGGATACACATCGATATCTAGCTAGTAGGCTGGTGGCTGAGGTGATTCACGATTCAACTTTATCGAATTGATCTCAACCCTTCGAACATTGACATATTTCAACAGCCACTTGCCTTGATTATCCGCTACAACATGGTTGTTGAGTGTTGATGAGGATTCGTTAGTTTGAGGCGTTCTCACACTATTTTGATGACGGTTATGACATGATTCCGTTCAAAAAAAGATCCAGCGTGATCTGCTTTCACGCATTTTTTCTATTTTTTTTTGCTACATGACTGACCTTTCTAAGAATAAATCAAGGATTGAGCTGAGATTTGAGATCGCATGATGTAATTCGGTTGGTATGCATACATTAAGGTATTCTACAAAAAAAATGCAAATTGCTCACCGTTCACACACACATCAAAGCATTATGTTTCTCTCCGAAAAAAAGATATATCGTCAGCTCTCCCAGTACGTTGATGAGCTGCTGAGCTGAGATTGTGCTACTTCAGATTTTATCTCCAATCAACAGCTTTCACTTGATCAAAATTACTCATGCAAAGTATTTTGGTAAGCACAAAAATAAAATAAAATTGAACATGATCATAAATATTTGCATGTACAAATTTGGGCAATATAATGGATAACGTTGCCAAACTGTGAAAAATATGTTTTTTTGGAAGGAATACGACCAGACGTCATTCCAAGGAACAAAGTTCAAGAAAATCAAGTAGAATTAGTTCTGCAAAAATATTACAAATGAGTTTGGATTAGAAGGGAAATTGGAGGAAGTAATTTAAGCAATCAAATTTGCTCTGTAATTCTAAAATTATGTTTGTATCAATACTAATTTTTGACATCAACATGTTTTCCCGTTATTACGACTGCTATACAATCTAACAAATAACATGTTGGGTTTCATTTATCTGTACAAGTCAACAGATTGAACAATGCAAGCTAGTTACATCCTACTTCTTGAACCAATTGCTCAGATAATCAAAAATTACAAGTAATAAGATGTGCAATTTATTCCAGGCAAAATGTCACTTTAAGTACAGTGGAATGAATTTTCAAAGTAATAATTGTAAGTGCTTGCTCTCCAGTACATTTATAAAATAAATAAGTAGTCACGTCGCAACTAGTTGGCATCTTCATTTCCATCGTATGCTCCTCTTACCTGCCACTAATCAGTAACGGGACATACGTAAGTAGTGCACTCGAGCATTATGTCATAGCCACGAATAGAACAGCAAAAAGAATGTTTTTCTTGTTTTCCACATGCAAAAAGGCCTTGGTCGTGGGCGAGAGCAGCAGTTGTTTAAGGAGTACTGCTTTCTCCATGTCGTTTGTAGTGCATGCCATCCACATTAAAAGTAGATGCATAACCAAACCACACATTATAGTACATCCTTGTAGATTCCTACCGCCTCGCAAAATGAAGCGACAGTGGTTCCTTCCTGGGCGAACAAAGTGTAGCCCAAGCCCACCTGTAAAATGATTATCCCTACTGCTCATTCACATATATCTCATTTACGTTACAATGCAGGGCAGCAAGAGGCCGAAACAGGTTTATCGAAAGCGAAGAGCCTGTACCTATCAGCAGCATCAATGTCCCTTAAAAATCATCATTATTTTATGAACATCATTCATTTATTCGTTCCTTCATTCATTTAAACTGCTTCTCTCCCTACACACAACATCTTACCAACAAATGCGCTCTCACATATTGATGCTAGTTCCACTTACACCAAACAACATACCATGTTCATCCAATCCAACTGATTTATTATGATGTAGATGAGATCATTAGTTCTTTCTATGAGGGAAGACAAGTCATAAGTGGCGATAACGAATCATTCATTGATGTCCAACAGACATAGACTCACAAATTTTAATCTAAGTACTAAATCGACTAGTATCAAAAAATCTTAGACCATCATCATATCATACCGTTCAGATGGACAAAATGATAATTTCGAATCGTCTCATCAAATCATGATGATGGTCACCGTCACCGTGTCTCTCATATCATATTTGTATAGGCACTGATGTGAAGAAGGTTTTAATTCGACGAATGCAAATTTTACGTGGCTTCAGTTGAGAAATTCTAATAAAGAAGGAAGCTTTGGTTCCTCCTCTCCTACTGAGAGTGAGAATCAAAGAAGGAATCGATTTTTAGACGGACACCCAAAACCCAATTATGAACTTGACAGACGCACACACACACATATACATACAAATAGCTACGGCATTATGAGATCATCACCACGATCAGACACATCAAAAAAGAAGGATGTGTGGTCGCATTTTATCTCACTCTCTTACCTACATTTATTTGCATTCTTAAACAAAAATACACTTACCTTCAATATTCAAAGTATAAGATGATATACATGTACAAGCTTGAAGACACATATGTATGTAGGTATTTAACACAAATCAGCACAGCACATGGTATGCATATTATGCACCTTGCAGTGACTTTAATATTTCACATTATTCATCGAACTCATAACTTTGCTAAAATAAATGTGCATATCAAAACGGGAATATTTTTTGAATGTACTCGAGGTTTGGAGCTGCGAGGAGTAGGCTCTGTGGTTGAGTATGGGAGATTTCCAAATGTGTTTTGAGCCACAACACCTTTTGCTGTCTTCCAATTCAACCTGGACACCATACTCAGCAATGCCTGGTGGCAGGAGAGATGAAATATTATTTGAAACATTAGATTTGATACGAGGTTGCAAAGCTCAAGTAACTTACTTAGTTTTAAAATTTATCTGTTGTGTATGATGCTATGTATGGTTTGTTGCGGTTGAGGAATTCAAGAGGATCCAAACGGGGCACTGCTACCCGCAGAAGGGGCTACGTGAGAAATAATTAACTCAAGCCGTGGGTTGACCGGTGAACTTCTTCCGACTTGCCAAATCTCGCCAATTTTCCTCACACGTTTGTATTATTTTGGGCATTATTATGAATGTTAAGAATAAAGACGCCCACCAAGAAGTTTGTCGAGAGATAAATGCGTGGGCAGGAAAAGTAGCCTTCACCATATAAGGACTCAATGGGTGGACTTGGCGAGTCTGCTTATACAGACATAAGACATAATATACACATATTGTATGCATACGTTGACATCGTAAAAAATTACAAAACAATATCTTGCCCGTACAATGGACCACAATACAATACAATGTTTTGCTTGGGCTCATACGCTCAACATGGAGGAAGATCGTTGAAGATCGTCATCCATGCACCTCACAAGCCAATTGAATGAGTGAATTTTAGTGGCAAATCGTCCTCATCATCCTCAGTTTTATCACTTATTATATTATGTTACAAATGAACATCCATATTATTCAAATGTACACTTGCTTCGTCGTATCATTATGATGATGCAGCAGCACCAAACAATAACATAACAACAATAGCGTAGAGTCAGTGGCGACGGTATGGTAAGCTGCGCGGTGAAACAGAGAGACGGAGCGGCAAAACTTGCAGCAGCTTCCAGCCATTATTGTTGAACAACAACAATTATTATTATTATCATCATTTCTGCCCATCGAGCTTGTGCATATTTGCTTGATAGGGGACTTTCTTCACGTAATGTTGCAACATTCCCCGTCAACAACATTATTATGCAAAGAACCCACCACCAATCATTCTCCACAGTACAGACATGGCTGAGAAAGCTACTGCAAACCTGCAGTGTGTTCATCATTCATGGGCAATGTGTTACTAATGAATGTCTGCAGCTGAAATGTTGAGGATAAATCGCAATGCATATTAGTTGTTGGGCGATTAACCAGATTTTTGGTCGAATCTGAATCCTGGGTTTCCCTGCACACGCTCATATTACAACAAATCTAGTCTGTTAGTGCTAAAAGATGAACACTATGAAGCAGAGTACGTGACCCTAGAGTGAAATCGGCCAATAGAATTTTTTGGAGGGATATTATTGATAAAACTGGAATCTCAGCAAATTTTTCACCATTGTTTCTACAAATCACCTTTACCATTGGTCTAAAACACAATCCCACATCACTTTCATCCAGTAATCGTGGAGCCTATAAATTTACTTTGACAGCCTGTGATTAGATTGCTCTTTCTCCAAAAAAGTTCTTTCCCTAGGTAGCTTTAGGATTAAAGTTTTTTTTATGTTGCAGTATCCTTTGATGAGAATTCTGGAGAGAATATGTCTTCAAAACCACTAATTAAAACAGTAGTGTATGATCGATGAACTAACTAAATTAAAGGCTTTTTTGATGATTCCACTTTAATTCCATCATAAAGAATCAAAGAGAAAATGTATTGCTTAACCCAATACAATAATGTAAGAAGAACATTGTTTTCTGCCATGTTATCGGTATTCGTCGTATGCTGTGAATGAATGAACAAGCCTCAACGTTTTTAAGTGAATCCTTCCTTGTAAGACACATAACTTTTCATAGTACCTGATAAACGTTAAATGATTTTTAGAATAATATGAATTCCCCTAAAGTAAAGCAGAAATGTGGTGTCATTGAAATTATGTCATTAATGACAGTATATTTGTGTACTGTGTGAGGGAGAAATTTTTAGTAGTTCTATTTAATAAATTAAGTATGAGTAATGAAATTTGATGAATAAAAATTTGAGCGCAAGTAAGCACTAGTGAGGTCTGATCTGCAAAAGTGCTTAGTTTCGTGTTACCCACAAAACATGTAAGGAACATGGCCGGATAAGCGAAGTGAAATATGATCCATTCGTGAATAAACTTTCGCTACTTAAAGATGATGGAAGGATCGGCGGAAGACTTGCACTTTAAACCGGCATACGCATTCTCCTTCCGCAAAAGGAGTTGTTTCAAATAAAATAAAACCATATAAAATAGGAAGACATGCTCAACTCATTTGTAATCTTCCACTATGGTTCTACTACAATATATTAACTTAGAAAAGGTGCATCGCAAATTTTGGTCGAAATGAGGAAGAACAAATGATGGTATAAATAATAAAAACATATATTTATTTATTATTATAAATTGTTTCGCTCTTTACTAGAATCAACTCAAGTATATCCATTCAACTGAGTACGTTGTAGCATCGTACGCTAATTGTATTACAGCAATACACTCAAGTGAAAGAAAAAAGCAGGCTATTAAAGGCGAAACCCTTCTTTTTACGGTTACAGCTCCTTTTCCACTTGACAGAAAACTGAGCAACACATGAGTCCTCTGATATTGTGATGCTTGAGCACATGCTGAGACAACCCCTAAAAGTCGACGAAAGCTTGTTGGTAGTTGGAGTTATTCAGCTAAATCAAAGGCATGTGATGTGATATTCTTATACACTTATCTGGTCCATATAAGACAGTTCTTTAAGGATGCAAGGAAGACACACGAAGACAGTTGCATTTTTATGTCCTGCATGCAGAGTAACAACATCACACACACGACACAACATGGTCAATTTTGTTGGATTTTGAAAAACTGCTGCAACGTGTGCTGTTTAAGTCTACTGCAGTTAAGCTGCATATTCATGATTCATGAATAAATTGTACGTGTACTTCACCATGTGTATGATAGTTTATTAATGAGATTTATATACAAACAACCTAGGCACATGTGTGTAGTGTGTGTAACGCGTTGTTGTACGCCATCCACTACAACAACGTAGCTTGTAGGGACAGTGTCTTTCGCATATAACCCCAACCTTCACACCCAAATGACCGTTTTTGGTTAAACCTAATTAAAATAAGTTGCTCCGTTGCTGGCAAGAAGTTTAAATGCGTAGCTGAAGAATGCAATTGTATTATATTCTACATGTTACACATGATCAGATCTACAAGGTAGCGGTTATCAAAAAGTCCGGATACTTTTTAAACCGGTGAAATGAAAAATCACATTTATAAAAAAAATACCAAGGTTGTAAACACTTTACTGATTAAAAGTTTGCAAACATTTGGTGGCTAGTATTAGTCGAATTTTTTCTAAAAGAAGGACGGACAAATCAGCCAAAGTCGTAAAATGGTTGATAGCATCATCTTCACGATAATACCGCAAAGGGTTAGTCATGCTCAGAAATATTAAATAGCCCATTTGAATGTTTACGTGGATGACACAAGTGCAAAATTTCTGTACTCACACGTTTACCGTCTGCATAATAATCTGGTTTAATTTATGGTGAAATTAGTTGTGTGTAAATAGGTTCTGCTGTACATTCTCAATGAACTATTGATTCTAATCAAATTATAAATGCAAATATTGTAAATAAACAAGGCCTTACGTGTACATTTATATGAATGAGCTAGCAGAACTCACACATGCACATTCAACCTTTTTCCTCTTCCACCAACGATAAATTGTCTCACATTCACATGATACGACTTACGACATCAGGACACGGGTGGAAATAGTTTTGAGATGCTAGATTATTTTTTGAATTCGACGTGGCCTAATGTATGAAACTATCTCGTGAACGGCCTGCCTCGCCCTAAACATCGATCATTGTCATCATGTCGAAGTTCAATTAACCCCAGATCACAGTTTGACATATGGATTCCGAATAGGAATCCTTCTGAGAAGTCGAAACTGGCTCGTTGATTTGTTCAGTGTCATCGAACGTTTACACGCAACAAAACATCATGTGTCAATCAATTCGTGTAATGATAGTAAAAACTTATGATGAGATTGAATATGCACACGCATTATATAAATGTACAACTGTTACAACAACAAGTATACAAGTTTAAAAGGAACTGAAACATTTATTGTTCATTTTTTCACTACATTCCTCCATTACAATATACATGCAGTTGAAACAAGTAGATCATACTTGCATAACACGTTGCATTTATTTATTTTTACCCCTTGTCAATTCATACTCGTGGGTTACTGGACAATTTCCCCATTTCGCAGAAGAAGGGAGCTTATCTAGAGGAAGCTTCAGTGCCGCTCTCAACAAAAGCTAAAAGCAGTCTGTTGCATGCGATGCTTTGATTAGTACATACCTGTTGAATGGCTAAAAGCCTCATGTGTGATTCTTCAAAACGAAGCTTTTAACGGGCAAAGATATTGAAAGGGAAAGAAAATTTAGAAACAACGATTGACTCGAATGGCTTTCAATACATGAAGAAAGTGGTGGTAGCCGACTGACTACTGTACCGCAAAGAGGCATTATATCATCTCTCGTTCTTTGGGGGTTCCTTCTGTAATCTTCACTCTTTTTCATGAGATGTTTGCTTACATGTGTATGAAAATACATTGTTGAATGAATACTTTATGATATTTATTGCTGCGAAGCCTCTTCAGCTACACACTGATGTGATTTTTCCTTGCTCACAGATGTTCACAGATACTCATGATGATGATGATGATGATAATAACTGATGCATATATATACTTACTTGTTGAGTATACCATTTACAGAGATTTAAAGTAGTGATTTGGTAAAAGGTCAAAAGACTATTAGGCCCGTATGAACGCCCACGCGCATTACAAAGGTTCTCCCATTCAATTGTTTCGGTTGATTCCTTGCATTATTTTTTAATTTTTTTGCTACTATCATACCAACTCCTTCATTGATCCTATCATTTGGGAAATATAGTTGAATTTCTCAAGAAATTATGCAGTGACAAGAAGCTGTACACTTTGGTATCTAATATTAGATTGTAATAATTTATTAAAAATATAAGCGTATGCTTAGGTAGTTAAACCGTCAGCAAAATTTCCCTTCAAAAGTGTTTTTGAACTTACGATAAGCTAATCAGTCCTTAAAATTCTTTTGTTCCGTTCCTAAAATTTTGTCATGTTCCTTGAAATGTAAAAAAAATACCTGAAATCTGAAATATTACTGCAAAGATGCAAGATGCAATCGTGCATAAACGTATTTTAAGCGTAGGTGCCATTAGCCTTTAAAAGCGGTAATCACATAATAATTTTGAGGTGCAGATTGGAACCATGAGACATCCCGGAATCTTTAGGGAAAATTTGGTAAAATCCTTGAGGATTTTATATTACGTAACACAACTACATTTCGTGCTCATGTTTCACACGTGGTTTGCTATGAACTGCCATATCAAAGTGAGGGAGAAAATGAGGCGCAGTGAAGCATAGAAAATTGATGACAGTTCCAGCATGTCGCCCTCTGCGATTAAAAGAAAAGTCATTATCCCTTCCAGGAAACGTTGCAATTTCACATCAGTCACACAAGGTCAATTGTGACATAATCTGGAAAATGAACATCGCCTACTGCAATTGCAAGTCCGTGAAGAATACACCCCCTTCTTAAAACACACGACTGGGAACACTTGACCTGAAAGTACTCCAGGGAGCAAATGCTCAGAGGGAGTAACGCTCCCAGGGTGCAGGGTCTCCAATGCTTCCATTATGTAATTATGTGCATCATATACATATTATGTTGTAATTTTTCAGTTGTTTCGCAAAACAATATTAACGGACAGTTAGGAAAATTGAAGATGCAGCCTCACACGCAGAACCAACTTGAAGAAACCCTGTTCGATACTTTTGCTCCCACGGTTTATACATACTTAAAAGTACGTATAGGCTATTGCTAGCTCTACTAGTTGGTAGTACCCTCAGTTGGCATTCTTTTTGACTGAATGAAAGCGTGTTTTGGTGCGTGGGCGGAACTTGAGTCCGCTTTAGTTAAGTTTTGATACATTTTGAACACATTCTACATGAGGGAGATAAGGCGTCATTGTTAGGAAGAAAAGTTGTACACACAAATGACATAATGACTCGACTTTCAGGAAGAATGATTATTGAAAATTGTAAAGAGTCGGAGCGCTATTAAATTGGATCAAAATCAGTTTTTCGTTCATGGGAAAGGAAGAGGCAACGTTTCGTAGCTAACATTAATTTCAATTTATGTCGCTATTGACTTACCACGACGTTTATGATAACAAATCATATCACGTAAGAAATCTACATCAAATGACTTGACAAAAAAGCAACGGCATACCGGTTAGCCTGCATGGTGTAATAAGCTACTGGTGTTACTTTTCACCATTTCGGTGTAGTTACACAAACACAATATGAATGTTTGCATGCAAGAACATTCAATATGCTTTAGACTTCCTCTTCAATTCCCATCCCTGAGGTATTGAATATCGCATCGTTGCGAGTTTCTTAATAAGCCTGCCTTCTTTCTTTCCCTCTCCTTCAGATTTGGTGATATGATGTCACTCAGCCAACATGCAAACCAACCGATCAAGTGAAAAGTGAGCAAGTGTCCAAGACTTGTTTCTGATTAGTTGTTCATTTGAGTTTTCACAGTTGATGCAAATATTCCTATGTTTTATCATAATCTTCATTGAATTCCCTTTAAGTATGTCACTACATATGCCCAAAATGATGGTTGATATATATTTAATATAAATACCAATCATGCATGGTGCCCAGACATTGTGCATGATACTAATATTGACCAATAGACAAAAACGCCTTCTTCTGCAAAACAATAGAATGACGTGACAACAAAGAGAAAACTTTTTTTCTGCTTTACATTTTATTTGGTCATGTTGCATTGGATGCTAATTTTATTGATGATGTTCTATGTTCTACCACACCCCGCTCGTTGCACAGACTTTTCTCATTGAAGAGCGAGCTGACAATGTCGAATGGTTTCAACAATGGGGGATTCAGCACGAATGGGGAAAAGGGTTTTGATGTTCAAGAAAAATTCGATAACTTTGTAAGAAATAACAATAGTACAACACTTCTGGGTTTTAAATTTTCAAGTGTGTCATTTTCTAAAACAGATCGTAGTCAAAATTTTCTGTTCCATTTTGATTATTGGTACACTATTAAGAGGAAATTCAGATTTTGGAGGGAACAGTAAAACAATAAATATGATGAATACTCTTTTGCATAATATGAAAACAAAATGCGTTAAAATTACAAAGAATCTGCACTAAAATAAGGATCATGTCACACAATGGAAATGTCTTTTAAGCAGTATTTATCCTAATCCCAACGTTTGTTCTACGGAAGAAGCCATGGAATGATTTGTTTGATAAACAAGCATTCCGATAGAACGAAGCTTAAAGTGGGCATAATGCACTTGTTTAGCCCTCTGAGAAACTGTAAGCTGGGGGAGTAGTACCAAAGAATACTATTTCGTATTTGACATGTTCGGACTGAGAAATGAGATCTACTAGAAATAGAAAACATGCGAAAGTCATGATAAGGACTTCGACTGTTGATTGTTTACTTGGAATCATTATCAACAAAATAGGAAAAGTCGTCCCTACGTAATTAACTTGCGTAAATGTACAAACTGTGTTAGTTCTGCGTAGGCTGTCGCATCACAAATACTGAGTTACTGACGCAAATTTCGGTGGATAAAATTAAACAAACTCGTACGTAAGTATATCACATCTAAAGAAAACTTCGTCATCGTCGTCATCAAACAGAAAAACAAGAAACGAAAAATTTCCATCTATAAACTAATTTTTTCCCTAAGTTCCAGATTATCGTGTGAAAGGGAAAATGACATTTGTGAGGAATAACAGTGAAATGGTTTCTGTGTGTAATCAAAAACAACTTGTTTATTCCCATTGTCGTCGTTGATGTGTCCGCATTGGAATTATAAACACATCAGAGTTTAGCTAGAAATACATTTACATCGACACCGAATGATTGGAACTATCATTTATTACTAAATAAGGTACAAGAATAGCTTTTGTCAGGTCTACAAAATGGCAAACAAAATTTGAACAAATGGAAGCCGTTTTAATGTAAAGTTCAAAATCTACCCAATTCAACTGAGTTTGGGAAAACTTTTGTGTGTCACAAAGTAAAGTCAGGGAACAAATGGGAAATGAATGAGAATACTTTGCAAGGGATTGATGCTTTGATAAAGCCTAATTATGTTGGTGAAAACGAGTGAAGCTGAAATGGCGAAGAGTCTCTCAAGTTATGGCACTACACCCCGACTTTGCATATTGGTGTGGTCTTTCATCAACGTACATCTGGATCAACATAACAAAGATGTTTTGTTTTTAAATTCTTCACCTTCGTCATTTGTTTTGTTTTCTTGCGTCTTCCATACACGTCATTCTGTTAGTTGTAGTGTTGGATGGTTGGGTTTCTTGCATGAAACTTCTTCAGTTTGTCCTTCGCTTTGTGTGTCAATTTTCCCACTTGTGGGAGATGAACTACAAAAATAACTTTAAAAAAATACATCCTCACATTTAATCTGGAAGGCGTATTTTTGAAGATCAAGAGATTTCTAGTGGAAAAGTCATCAAGCTGAAAATTGTCGATGGGCTAATTTGTCATTCTAAATCACCCACGCCACGTGTCCCTTCACGGAAATAGATTTCTGTGTACGATAAAGATGTGACTTGTTTGCAACAACAAAAGCCATTTAGGTATGTAGGTTAAATGCCAAAGTTTAAATGTTTTTAAAATACCAGGAGTTGTTTTTTCGAATGTTTGACACATTTGTAGACTACAAACAGTCTGTTGGGGGGAAAATTCCCAGTATTCACAGTATGACACGGTGACGCATCAATTCATTGACATTTTCAATTAAAACAAAGAGTAAGAAGGTAGACGTCATTAAATACTACAGAATGACGAACTCTGGAGTAGCTTTTAATAGAAAACTACGGTTTGATCTGCTTAATTAGCGCTCAAATTTTTTACTCTCAAAAAACCAATCGAGAAGCATCAACAGGCTGGATTTCTTCATGTAGTGAAATTCCAGGGAACCAGTAGACGGAAATTGAAGTGAGTTTTTATTAGGCAAAGCAGCAGAGTTCGTTACTTTGAAGCTAAACCCTTTGTCCAAATTAGTAACTCTAACTGCTTCCAGTTAGCTGTAGACGAAAGACTGTTTCTAGTACAGCTGTGCTTACGTTTGAAAACATTTAGCCAAAAATACAAATAAGTTGACTGAAACGAGTTGGATGTTAACAAAATTTCAAGAGCCGGTCGCCAGCACGGGTTGGATGAGTATTTTAGTGAGTATAGTTCCGTTAAGGCTGCAATTTTTTTTTGCCGCAAACGGTAACGACAGAGGAGACTGGTAGTAGTTTTTTTACTTCTGTGTCATCGGTAATATAGGGAGAGACGGGATAAAGTCAGGTATGAGCTTTCCATTAAATTGTAAAGTTTCTCTGAAGCATACTCTTTTCTAATAATTAGATCAGCTGAATAAGTAAACCGTCAGCAGTATTTCATGTAAACAACGATAGCTGAGTCAAACGAAAAACAACCCGTCTACGTATTTCATTGAATGAAAACTAGTTGGAGTTCATGGATTTGAGTATTTACGTTGGCTTCATTTTCTAGTTCAAACTTTGTTATTTGACGAGTTCTTCGTGGAAGCCGTGGAAGGTATTGTAACATCGTGTTTAATAGCTTTGTTATCGAAGCATTAGAAAATTCAGGTAGATTTACCTTCCATTCGAACGTGTTTTCACAGAATTAGAAGGGCATCCTTCAGTTTGACTTGATTACGTTGTATTTTAATTTGAGGATTCCTGAAAGCAGATTTGTATTATATTGTATGTGTAATTCACCTGACAAAGCCGTGTAATATATCTCGACAATTCTGATCTGATTTACTTGTTACGTAGAAACTTTTGTCATTTTGTAAAAAAGGTAGTTTCTACACAAATTGTTTTAAAGCACTCTAATTTGTTAGTATAATAGTAATTTATTCGATAGAGTATAGAGTGGGTACATGGAAAAACTTTCGCTTTCTTGTGAACACAAGGAGCTGCTACAGGTTTTTTGTGTGTTTAGTAAATGGGAGGCAGCAACTTGAGTTTTTTATTCTGGGAGTCTTTCTAATTAATGTTTGTTCTCTCTAGTCAATCATTGCAGTAGGATAATGTCAGATGTGTTCTGTTTGACTGAACATGTATTCCAATTTAATTATGCCAATTAGTTAGTTTACTGCTGTGATCAGTTTTATAATCAGCAAGCTAAAGTGGTTTATAGTAGTTGTTAAAGTAATGATTTAGCTTGTGAAAAATCAGATGACGTTTTGCTGCATCGAAGTCTTAGCAGATTAAAAATTGTCTCTTGGAAATACGTCATTATAGTGGACGATTGAATTTTAATGAAGAAATTTGATGGAGACCGTACAATCTCAGATTACTTCTATGTTTACTCATGTAACAAATTAAAAAGTGTACATAAGACAAAGGCGTGTTATGCGCATTTAGATTTTTTGGGTAGGTCAAATTTCATGATCAAAATCAAAATTCCATCGGCATCACTAATCGCACAATAACATGATATACATATACATATTCTGGGGAAAAGTTTTTTAATTGTCTCGACCAAGAGTGAAGGTTTGATGTTTCCAGATTCTTAGAAGCAAGGACCAACTTAGCATCTAATATTGAGTAACAGTAATCGAAGTAAGACAGAATTCAGATAATTATCTTCTGAAAGTAGGCTGGCAATATGGTCACTTGAGATTGATTTCCTTTATTATGCTGAAATTCACACGAACATAGATATTGAAATCAAAATAATAGTGTAATGTGCGAGTGCGGAGGCGAGGGCAAAAATAATGACTAACTTTGGCATATGAGATGAAGTTCTCAGAAAGACCCCTTCATTAGAGTGTTTTCTGACATTTACCATTATTTAGCAAGTTTCCATCGACTGTCCTCCTCAGTGAATCTTTTAGGATTTTCCATGAGTTGTGTTTTATGATGTATACCTTCATACTGCAATTTAAATACACTGTTTGAAAATTACATCTTTAAACAGCATTTAGACAAAGATTAGCAGCTTTGATATGAAGCGAAATTGGAATACTACTTGGTTTATAGCTGTTATCCCAATCAATAGGCAATTAGGGGCATTTTGAGAACAGAAAAAACAGGCTGGATTTGCAGCTGTATAACTGAATGCGTATCTGAATTACATAAAAACGTAAATAAAACTCATGATCAGTCCAGTCGTGGTTACTTTGGTTAGACATTGTGAATGACATTTCATTGTCGGGTTACTTTTGATATTTAAACTACCAGATAAAATCGTTTGAATCCGAGACAATCGTAAAATAATTTTTAAAATAGTAAATTGGGAAAGTCCAGCAGTTGAGGAGTAAACAAACTAAGGCTGTTTTTCTTCAGTTTGTACAGAATGGATGTGTTAACGACCGGAAGAGAAATCCATCGGGCCAAAGTAATTGCAAGGCGCTATCAGGAAGTGTAAGTGTTTCATGTCATCCTCACAATTAGTTTTCTAGTTTTCTAATCGATGAAATAGAAAATCGGGGACTGAAACTAATTTTATGCCAACTTAATCTACCATATCCATATGTTGCGTTGACAGGGCGAAGAGTAAGATCAGATTCAGTTTGGATCGGTTGAGGGAGATGCATGATCTCAAGAAGAATTTGCTCAAAGAAAGTGAGATAAACAGGGATTTTTTACAGTCCCAGGTAGATCTTCCGTTTCGTCGTCAACTCTCTGAAGCCAGAGTACAAGCTCATTTTGAAATGGAGATGAGAAAGATCGAAGAGGAAGAATCTGTTGGGAACATGTATGGCACCCGGAGCCGAGCACCTCCACCTTTACGATTATTGTTGTCAGACGAGGAAATCCTTGAGGACTGGCAGAAGATTGCTCCTCATCTGATCAAGAAAAATCCCAGGAAGCTCGTAAGATCTGTGGGAGACAGTGAAGAAGTAGAATTTGTTTTGGTCGTCGGTGAGAAAGGTAATGAGGCGGCTAACGTAACCGGCCTTGCCAAGAAGAGTCGTGGCGGACGTGGAGGCTACCGCCGTTATGGTGGCTCCGGAAGACCACGCCAAGATCAATCGCGAAGTGAAGGCGACAAGGGACAGATCGAGGAAGGTCAAGAAAAGGAAGAAGATCAGCAGCAACCACCGCAGCGTGGTGAAGGAGGACGAGGTGGTGGCCGTCGATTCCGTGGTATATTACGTTCTTGTATAAGTTACTTATTTGTCATTAATCGCATACTTGGGCAAAAAGTTTACTTCTTGTTCTCTAATTGTTGAAGGTTATGAAGGTCAACGACTCTATCGTTACTATCATGGTGGTCGTGGAGGACGAAGGGGACTCCCAAGGTCAAGACTCAGGAAAGGTATGGAATGACGATATTCAAATTATTGATTAATTTTAACAATGCTTTCCTCCTGGTATTTAATTTAACATAATATCTATTTACTTTAAAGGGAGATGAAAGTGAGCCAGAGAACCAACAACAAGAATGTGGTAACAACGAGCTCGGAGGTCGTAGTAATGGAATTGCGGACGAGAACGAAGGATATTCACTCGTCGATTCTATCGCAGGAGAGCTCCGCGTGGACGTGCACCAAACAGCGGAGGGTGAAGGCCGGCAAGAAGTCCAGCCGAAGCCCAATGAGAGTGCTGCGTAAATGAAATGTCTACAATACCCCTACATCTTAATTCAAAATATGAAGAATATTAATAACAACACGTTAATATATTTTGTTTGTGAAACATCTTTATAAGCAAGAAGTGTTTAACATCATTTTTAAAGACGCAGCTCCCATATTAATATAGAAGTTCTTAATATTAAAATCAATTATTCATCATCATCAATATTAATATAATTTCAATCTGAGGGAAACAAGGTTTTTTATGATTCTGTTGAGAAGAAAACCTATATTCAATATCTGTGTCTAGAGATAAGGTTAACAATAGGTGTCATAATAATCATGATTATAAGTTATGAATTCGTACGTTTTTTTAAATTTTCAACTCTGGTCACTAGAATAGTTTGAAATAAAAAAGGTTATAAAATTGTTAAAAACATCTGCAAGCGTAAATGCATTATTTTGTAGGTTGATCCATTCTGTTGTACGTTGTATATGGGAGAAACAAAGAGCTGCAATAGAAAAGTAGTTCACACGTTTATCCAGCTATTCCAGCTCCACACAGCTGAGCATTTTAGAATAAGAAGAGATGGTTTGTCATACAGAAGACACAAAGTTAGGCCAGGTGCTGCACATATGTGGTTGGTATCCAAAGTTGCCTACCAGAAAGCATACTTTTGTCATCTGTATACCAAACATAGGACGAAATGTACATTCACATCCATGATGATTCTATCTTGAAACAAAAACACCACTTTAAATATTTTAGTTCTCAAGTCATTCATTTCACATGACACCATTTCATACAAAACACCATGAAGCAGTAGGTGTTAAAAAGTTTTTGCGTAATTGACACTCATGCCCAGTACTTTAGTTGGGTGACCAAGTTACACGCTGAATTAGTAATTGTGCTCACTAAACAACGATCATTCAATTGATGTAACAAGTATGATCATTATTGTGCATACTTGCATCACTAATTGGGAGTGAGATTGTATACGGCGGTGTTGAGAATGGAGTCATAACAAAGGAGATTAAAGACATGACAGTTTGCTATAAAACGGCGAAAGGAAGTTATATCAGTACTGCTTGTTACACTTTACTTTTTACATAATCGTAACAGTTAAAAAAATTGACAGTATTAAAGTAACATGTACTATATTTCCTGAACAATCCACCCGTAAATCAGGGCGTTTGACACTTCACAGTTTACACCATTTTAGACTGCAAATGACTGATGGAAAAAACACCGCTGAATAAGGTAGCACCAACCGTTATCAATATTGAATATATAGTTTTTGTGATTATTTTAGCAACTTGTTTAAAATATTTAACAACAGGCTCATGAAGCAGGTCGTCGTGCTACGAAATTGATAAGGAAAGGTCTCTTTGAAGAAGCTGCCGAATGCCACCTCGAAGCTGCAAGGCTGTTGCATGATCTTCAACAGGGGTTGTCGGATGACTCGGCAGTTCTTCGATCACTGGACGAACAATCAAAGTATCACAAACGACAAGCTGAATTGGCACATATTCGGAGGTGAGTAATATCACTGCATTTTAAAACATTTTAACGAGAAATCTTATATCATTACACAATAATTCCTTTTTAAATGTATCAGAAAAGCGCTTGAAAAGTACGCGACCAGGGTTAGAAATATGGACGCCAAGGTTGGCTCACCGGGATCCTCTTCTAGAAAGTTGCCACCACAGAGTCATATCCCACAACTTGCACACCATGAAATTCTGAAGAATTTTGATGAGGCAGATTCACTTCTACAAATCCTTTCTGAACGGAAATACAATCCGGCTGTCAAAGAAAACAAAGTTCAACTCTCCGATACTGCTGCCTGCTACAAGCCAGTGTTCACTATAAGGCCAAAGAATGATGCAGATGTCATTGAAGAATTACAAATGGTCAATTCCAATCTACGCAATTTAGTTGATCGAGTAAGTTCCACGTATAAAAGTTGATGATTCCAATCATAAATAACAATTTCAGTTATACATTTGCAATTTTATATCGTTCATAGCTCCTCAGTGAACTGCATGACGTTCGGGAAGAGAACCGATCTCTTAAGAAGCGCTTAGAAACTTATGAAAATACATCATCAAGCTCCTCAGTTCAGTCCGAACTGGAGAAAGCCACTGTTTCATCATCATCCTTGGATGCATACAAGCCCCGTGAACTTCCTGAACTTGCTCCATTGGAAACGCCAGACTTTGATTTTACAGGATTATCTTAGCTTTAGTCGGTTTTATGAGTCTGGAAAAGGAGATTGTTAATGGGTGTCTAGTTTTGATGTTGGGGAGTGTACAACTGTTTTCATACCAATGATTTTGCTTAAGCCAACAACACAACGATTCAATATGTTGTATTTATTCCATTAGTCGATAATTGCACGTTGTGCAGAAATAATTTATTTACTCATTCAACGCCAGTTGTTAATTCACAGTATATACAAAATCATACGAATTAATTAGTTTGTGTGCATATATGCTGTATCTATTTATGTACATGAACTGTATACAACTGCGGGTCGTTGCATGACTCAATTGATGGCAATATTCAATTCTTGTTTACCTATTATGACGTTTTCAAACGTTGATAAACTGTTGATTACGAATACTACTTATTATGACTGTTTTTAAGAACAAATGATGTCCAAGCAGGGTTTTAAAGTCACTGTACAGAAAAAACAACACTAAAGTTGGATTCTTCAGTGGGGAACTTTGTGTTATCTTATATACTTAGACGTTAAAGGCTAATTGCTTAGGTTTTAAATTAAAGAAACTGCACTTGTGAAAGGTGAGACAACCTGGCCCCTCATTTTAAAGTGTTTCTAGATCGCAGACATTCTGTGCAATATTTTCAAAGGTTAGCTCATACCATTGTGTCAGTCGTTCAATACAGTCCGTTCCTAATATTCTGTTGCAATACTGTACAAACAACAATGTGATAGTTAATACGTAATGGCATCAGCAGGCAATATCATGATGACATGAAATGAAATAATACGTGTATACGTAGGTATGGCTACTATCAGTATCATATGTTCCGTTCAAGTTATATATTTAATTTAATGTTTATAAAAGTTGAGCGTTGCGTTTAATAAAATTTAGGTTTTCATGCTTATTTATAACATTACAAGACATTAAACAGTTGCAAGTTATAATTATTTATCCTTCATTACATCATACTGACGGCCTAGGATGGATATACCATTTATGTACTACGCATCACATATAAACCTCCAGCCAGACGGAATAAAATAGACGAATTTCTTCTTCTGCTATACAACATATTAAGACGTGTAGAGAAAGCAAAACTCCTTTGTCAAATCGGCACACAATCCATCCACCACGCATATTTGTTGAAGCATCCAATTACATGGTGAAAGAAGTGGTGGGCAAACAAACGTTCTTGTTTCCAAATCTTTTTCGGAAAATGGGACATAACTTTCTTTGGAAATTGTAATTTTGAAAATGAATTAGTGGATGTTATAAATGAGAAAGCCTGTGGAAACCAGTAGGCGTACTTGTTGTAGACACATTCTCTGAACTACGTACGACAGTTTACTTCTCCGATCGAAGAAACGGAGGCTGAGACTGCTAATCACTGATAACGGAAATGTCAATACTTTTATAGAAGAAAACAGGAGTACATGGTTAACTGTAGGGCATGGCGATCCTGGACAGGTATGCATTGTCTGCTGGATAACTGTAGATATGTGAAGAGTGTTCTTGCTTTCTCTAATCTTTTTTAGCGATGGATGGGTTGTCATGTAGGCAAACAGAATTTATCTTAAAAATGAAGGCGAATGGTCAGTATGAATTTTATGAGCTAGACCACGCAATTTTTTACGTTTATACAACCACAAGGAGTTAAAAACTGGGAGGGTAGAATGTATAGAAAACAATTTTTAAATGGCATGATGTTTTTACGATGAATTTAATTTCTCGCCATATTGAGAGCTTAAGTCAGTATATATAAATGTCTGTGGTGGCTGATATTCCATCATTCATAGTTACTTGCTCAGTTCAGTGACATTTGCTGGACCAGTGAAAGTCTCAGAAATACCTTCGCCTTTCTTGATCGCTTTTCAAGGTTTCAACAATTTTTACCAACAATAAAGCCTGAAAGGTTTTGTGATATTTCTTGTTTCATTATTCCCCAAATTCGTAGTTTCACCAAAAACTCTAAACATTTCGTTTGTACTTTAACAGATGCGGTCCGTATTTATAATGGTTGCGCTCCTGTATACCTTCTTTACTTTCACACTGATTCAAGCAGACGCTCAGGTCAATTTTTCACCGGCTTGGGGAAAGCGGTCGACAACTGATTGGCTGGGAGAATCTCAGGATCCGACAGACTACAGAAAAGTTCTTGGAATTGATGGGTGTCAGACTCCGTTGGAGTGCTTGCTCCGTATGCAGAGATATCCGTATGTAACGTATGTTTAAAGAGGTTGTAGTTCATATTTTACAAAAACATTCCTCAAAATTTTGTTGACTTCATAAATCTTTTTTTTTAGATCGGAAAGGGCGTCCCGCATCACCAATGCAAAAATACTGAAAACACTTGCAAGGGGCGATGAGAAATTTGAATAATACCAGCCCAGATGTCGTCATTTAGCCCGTCGGGGATCGCAGATGTTTAAATACTTAAGCATGAAACAGTAGAACTCGGAAGCTGTAACTTTATTAACACTTCAATCCAAGGTAGCCAAATGTCTTATACGCTGTGTAATACAATTTTACTTTATTTAGAAGAATAGTACATTTAAAAATAAAGTAGTTATAGATTTATAGATGTAGCGATACAAACAGTGATATTTGTGTAGAAATTTCATGATGTAAAATGAAACATTAAATTAAACATATATTACAAAATTTTCATGGTAGTTGGTTATCTTTCTAACAGAAGCGATTTTTAACGTATAACTAACTTGATTCTCGGGTATGCATAGCAAAATTCATTATTGAATTCGTGCATTGACTTTGTTTGGAGATTAAAATAAATAAAAAACAATGGAAAGGGTCGAACCAAATTATTTTCAAAATCTTACGACGTTAATTCCCAGATGCCATCCGTTTGTATAGTTTCGAAGCAGTCAATTCTTCAGCAGGAACATTGGTAGCGGTATGACTTTTTCGGTGCTCACGACTTTTTGAAGGCTGTTGTTTCATTTCGAAATCATCATATTCCAACTTGATGTCTGCTAATATTAATATTGTACATATGCTCATTCACGCCTCCGAAATACATATAAGGGACTTCAACTACCGATAACAGATCTCACCTTCTTGCATTCTCTGCTGCTGCTTTTGTCGCTGCTGTTTCATCTGTTCTTCCTCAGCCATTTTTTGCTTTAACTCAGCCTCTGCCATTTGTTTCTGAATTTTCTCTCGAAGTTCATGATCAAAAGTAGAGTGGAGGAGAAGCCCAAGCATACCAGCTCTGTTTGTCAAAGCCTGTTTGCATTGACGCTCTTGTTCGAGGAGCTCGTCAAGTTTTAGCCACTGAAACAACAGAGAAAGATAAATAAAAAACGCGGATTATGAGCTTGGCTACGACTGCATTTGAGGCATTGATAGAGTAGTGACATAAAAAGAGAAAAATTCAACACACAACTTACATAGCGAACTTTCTCCAGATCAATTTCAGCTCGTCGTAGTTTCTCCCAACAGTGATGACGATTGCACTTTTTCTTTGGGGTTTTACAAAATGATTTCGTTGGCCCAGTGACATTTTGAAGCAACGGATAGCCACAAATCTAGGAAACCCAAATGCGAAAGTTATTTTTTATGATAAACATTGCCCTTTCAGCTACTTTTTGAAAACTTACAGTGGTTTCCTTAACTTTCATCTCCTTAGAATGCTCAGGACAGAGAACTTTGAGTCTCTTACAGTAAGTGCCATTTGCTGCGTTATAAAAGTCACAAAAGATGGGTGTTCCTTCAAGAGTTGTCTTATATCCAGAACCGAATGATGTTTGACTTTCATACTGACAAAGGAAGAAGAAAGTTGATTTAATCATACAAATTTGTGAATAAATTCATTTATATAGAAATTAAAGGCGAGAATTGACAAACTTTATTGTAGCATCTTTCCATGTGTTTGATGCAAGTTTTTACAGCAACTTCATGACCACAAGTAACGCAGGCAATCGAGCCTTCTTCTTCCTCCAGTTCCTCATCGTCGGCATCAGGGTTAATTTCGATTTGTTGAATTTTTTCAACATGAGCATCTAACGTCTAGCACAGAAAAAATTTTGCCTTTGAATCATTATGAAAGTTGCCTTGAAAAATAAAATATTAAAACTTGTTCTGAGACGTTATCTACTTTTTGCTTAATTATAGGCTTTGCAGCATGTAACACATGACGTGGAATGAAGTATTACGCTGAATAAACATATTCATGATATTTTGTGTTATGCTTTAGCGTATGGCTAGCCTTCATTGAGTTAAGGTAGGTATTGTACAATACAAAAATTACGTACAATGCGCCTGCTTTCAAGTTCGTTCAATGCTGTTCTACATTCCAGTTGCTTACGACGGATGTCTTCCAAGTCCTTCTTGTTTTTCTCTTCTGCGACGGAAGGCGTCAAGCTCCACTCTTGTACGCGTCCAGGTAAAAGCTATTTCCGAACAAACAAATTGGTTGGTGATTGAAAAAAAAACGTTAGTAGAGTATATTGTAATGCTAATGATTATCATTTTCCATAAGACTTCTATTAAAGCGAAGAAATAAAATGAAAAATTGTGCGATTTGCCTTACCCGATATATTCTATCTGTAGCGAGCCTTATTCCACATTCATCACTGCAATACTTAGATCCAGCCCGGGCAGAATTTAAACATTCATACCAATAGCATTGACGTGGTTCTTCACCTCCGGAGTCATTATCAGAGCTCCGAGAATCAGAATCTTTAGCTACATACTGCTTACGGCTTTTGGTTTCAGTTTTTTTCTAAAATTATGCGTATCATCATGAAGCATGAAAATATTTCTTTTCTCTGTTTCTAATTGTGTGTAAAAGTAAACCCTATATTTATTTACCCGGTTTTTACGACCAATAGCTTTCTGCTTTTTGGTTGCTGTTGCAGTAACAGCTGGTGGAGGAGGCACCCAATCATCTTCTTCTTCTTCAGGATTATTGAACTGTTTGTTGGTCAGTATTGAGGATGCTTCTTCTTTCATCGACTTCTGTATCGCATCTTTTTCTTTCTAATATTTCAATTAAAAAATAAATGCCGACTTTCACTAATTGTAATGAAATGGAATAAAATATACAATAGACAAAAGCTGCGTGAGAATGCAAACGAAACTTACGCTCTCCACACAGACACGCTTCAGACAGGTCTTCCTCTTGCTCTTCTCAGACTCTTTCTTCTTGTTCTTTTTGCAATTCTCACATCGCCCACAGTCCCGCTTGTTCAGACAGCCAGAGCAAGAGCCACATCCCTTTCTCTTTTCAACTTTCTCCTCGACATCTATAAAGTGTGCATATGCATAAAATAGCTAATTATTCAAAGATATGGGCTCAATTAAATGCCCTGCCAAAATATTAATGATCCCCCATACTGTTCAAGAAACACCTAATACTTCATTTCATTAGCATATTGATGACCATACTTATGTATGCAATGGATTGCCATTGCACTAGCCCCCTACACAGCTAAATAGCGGAGTCAGCAATGAAATATCATTACCAGGGAATGTCAAAGGCTTCCTGTGGCATGCAATGACTCACACAAGGCGAAAGGAAATGCATACAAAGGGGAATGCAGCATGACGGTCACATTACAATACAATTAGGTACTTACACGTTTTCTCAGTGACCTTTTTTGGTCTCCCCGCTTTGCGCTGCTCTGGTTTATGAGATTTATCTTTGGAGTGACCGGAAGACCCTGATTTCTTTTTGTATTCAATTTCCAAACTCGGATCCTTCTCAATGCACCACTGACAGTAGTAATGATGGATGTTGTTGGCTTCGGACTGGGTGATATTGACGCAGTCACCATGATACCATTCCTCGCATGCATCACATGCTCTGTGAAGATCACAAAGAATGACAAACATGAATAACCTCAGTGGTGTCCAATGTCATACAATTATTAATGCTCCTGTAGGTAGCAAATTACATTATAATTGTGAATAAACAAGCTAAACTATAAAAAACCACGTACATCATAAATCTTGTGGAATCCGAGGATCGACATATGCAATAGATTTCTGGTTCTCTCAACAAAGTGTCAATTTTAGATTGCCTTTCCGGCAAATCAAATTGCTTGGCAATCTCTTCTTGCTAGAATGTGGTAATAAAAAACATCAAATGTCAAAAAATCATATGGATATATTTGGCATTCAGGTGGAACCAGACGGATTTATCATCATTCTCCCTTCACTCTCGCCACAGAAAATGCATTTTACCGCAAATGTACTTACCGTTGAATGTTTTGAGGACATCTTGGAATCGTGTTAATCCAATACCCTCTCTTTTCAATTCAGCTTACCACCTCTGTACTCCGACCGACATTCAATAAGGAAATATAATGAAGTTCAGCACTCACACGGTGAAACCATGCGGCCTGCAATGATCAAGTCCCACTTTTTAAGTGGCTCACTCTCTCTGCATATGGTAGGTAGGTGTTACTGGGAGTCACAGACTTCACAGGAAAAGTCCTGCGTCGCGACCTGCTAAATTTCCCGACCGTGGTTTTGTTATTCCTCCCGTTTTCAGGCAACTGTAGATCATCAAACAAAAGAAAAATGATTGTTCCAGCCTCCAAACTGAAAATATATAAGGATTTCAATGCAAAATAGTTTTAAAATCACGATTTTCTTCCTCGCTATGCTAAAAAACCGGGGCTACTACTACTACTGACTGAACGTGCATGTGCCAGTGACCCGACTTGGTATGATCACGTCATTTTCTTAAGTAGGACAATCGAAACAATTTCCTTTGATGATGAATGAACGTATTGTACTCAAGGTAGGCACATATAATACAATTGCTGCTACCTATTATTTTTTACAATTCGCTTCACTTTATATAATACAATACAGTCGTTTTCTTAGAAGCTGCAGCAGCTACCCCACTGAATTCCTAACTATGAAGCAATAAATATATGCTTATATAAGTAACGACAAATACATTTATAGCTCTTTGTGAAATGCCTAATAAATATTATATGGCCACATTGCAACATATATATACGCTTGACGACTAGAGGAGTTTAGTTTAGCTGCACAATACATAAATACATAAAATGAGCTTGAGTACAGCTCCCCAACTATTTGAAGTGTACTTAATGAGGAGATTGCATGTTGATAAACTAGTCGTCAAGGTCCGATCAAATGATTCCGGTGGCCTTCTATGTCTCAAAGAATAAGAAACAGTCTATAAAAGCTTTTGTCACGTTGTCTCGAGCACTTCCAACGGCATGCTTTTAACAATCATCTATAGTGCTAATGCTAACTAAGTAAGCAAGGCAAGCAAACGAGGTGTTGTATTCGACTATGTTCATAACATGGATACCTACTCAGCTCCACTCAAGTAACTCTCCAACTATAGTATGGAAATGTAGTAATGATATAATACCAAAATAATAATGGTTTCTGTGTATCACTGGAAAGTCCTCAAGTGGAGCAGCAAAGCAAGCGTGCAGTTGACTTCCGGTTTCAATCAATCCTAGTGAGTCAACCTCGTTCTTTGTATTAGCGGAATTATATATTTGCACATTGGAAGAGTGGGGAAAATAATAATAAATAGTAAATATATGTAGACATCTCATTGCGCCGTACCTACAAAACCCGCTGCCAATTATGTATGGAAAGGAATCTGGGTTTGATGCTCATACGTAAGACGATAGCAGCAATTGCTAGTTGAAGACTACATCCAGCCAAACGTTGAGATTAAGTTGACTCGATCACTGCTGCATATATTATTATTAACGGTAAAGTATATTATCCTAAGGTATGCCAGTCGTTGGAGCTTACACCAACCGGGTGAAGAAGTGTTCAAGGCCTAACTAACCACATTAGTACGATAGCGTCAAGTTGTTGTTGTGTACTTTGTTATGCCTGGAATAAAAGCTGCTTTGCTTTACATTATTTTGCATTATGAACGTGTAAACAGCACCACTGCTCGCAACTGGCTGCAGTGTTTCTGACTATGGGAAAACACAGGAGGTGGGCCAGTCAAGTCATTTCACTTCACGTCTTGCTCCCTTTCAAGCACCAGCTCCACATTTCCCTGACTTTCACCATATAGAAAACTAATACTCGTGGTGATCTTGCCTTGTTCACTCACACACGATATTAAATCACTTTTCACGAACATACAACAACTGAGCATTCCTCGTCACGACTACTGATGGTCATTTCTAAAGAACGGTGGTGGTAGTTGTGTGGTGAGTAGCGTTATTAAGCTGTCCATATGCCGAGCATTGTGATCCCCTCTTCATTTGAGAAAAGGGTTGGTTTACAATAGTAGCACAACAGGAGCAGCCCCACACCACAGTGTAATGAGGGCAGTAAGGCCTTTGATCATGAATGGTTTCGAGATCTTAAGAAGCGATGAACTCATTCAAGAAAGTGGGTCGACGCTGGACGTCGTGTTGCCAAACGGTTGTAGTTTGCCAACGAGGATGGACCATTTTTAACTCTACTCCCAACCATTCTGACCACGCGCACAGTGCCCAGCAATAGTTTTACAAAGAGTGAGGCAACTTGGTGCTTCGTGTGCCTAAATTCCTGTCTTCCACTTACGCGTTTTCTCCGTGGATTCAGTTGTCAGCTCACGTTTCTCATAACCACAATAAGGCCTCTTTCCCCTCGTTAACTGGGATTACTTTAATCGGTTTTTTGATCCGAAACTGATCCCCTCATCAGTTTGCAGTGCAATAAACATTTTTGTGATTTTAATGGGAATATGCAGTTGATGACTTCCAAAAGGAAATATAACAAGTTTGGTGAAATGTTAGTACCCTCTGCAAACTTCAATTTGAAGCATTGATTTTGTATAAAAAAAAGTTCTACGGCGAAAGTTGTGAAAACATTGATTGATTTTTTTTACATACGGACAGTGAAATTTTAAAGTACAGTGATAAAAAACAATCTGGTGTGGTTGGTTGTCTTGCAACGAACACCAGGACAATTTTCTCTCCTTCCACTTTCACCATATTATGGGAGGTGGTAGTAAAGAGGGAACAGGCAGAAAAAGTGTAAACGGATCTTATGACCAAAGTGGCAGAAAAAGTAGACTTCAAGCCTCCTCATATCCAGTAACAATGGTAAGGCGTTGCCTCATTTTTATCCTAAACCCCTTTTGGAAACAGTGAAATTTCGAGTTGTTTTTAAAATGTATTCCTCCACATCATCATACCAACATGCCGCTGTTTATGATTTACAGTTGGTTGATTTACAAGTTTACGTTGTGCCTCGGGAAAAGTGGGTCCTTTGCCGAAGGCTCTACAGACACAATATCGTTGAGGAAGGGATTTCTCTGGGATTTGTCAGGTAATTTAATAAATATGATTCACTGCTCAAGTTGAAGAGTGATGGTCAGTCAATCAGGGATTGAATGCGTTTTTTCTGCATTGTAATAATAATATTATGACCTTAATTTAAGAAATATGAAGCTCGCTGCATGTCTTGAAATGTATTATTATGAAAAAAAAATAGTCTATTGCTCATTTGGCATTCAAAAGATGCATCAAAATGTTGACTCGATTCTCAAGGCAAAATATTGCATTGCATGCCTTTCCCCATTTATAGAAAATGCAGTCGTCTTTGTTGTGCTGGTTTGCAACACTATCAAAATGCGTGATGTGTATTCATCTGTTATCCATCAATCCTATAATCGAGGTTGTCTCAATGCGGGCCTATCCATAAAGTAGGTGATCTAATCAAACCGACTTTTTCGTTCAATGGAATGAACCGACACTCGGTCATTCCAGAGCTTAACGTAATAGGTAGTACTAATTCTAAACATCCGTTTAGTAAGCATTTGATGTTCAATTAAAGATCGGGATGATAATTCTAACGTTTCCAGCGTTTGTGAAATTCCAATGTAAGTAATCGACCAATTTGTACATATAATCGGTTTGGGCCGAACGAGTTAAGCTCATCTAATCTGCTTTCTGATGCATCATAATATAATATCAGTGTGTAAGAGTAAACAAGAAAAAAAAGCAATGAATTCTAAAGAAAAGTCTAAAGCTTTCAAGGAGCGACAGCTGCTTTTCATTCATCTATTCATTGAGGAGCTTGTATCGGCCATAACCGGTACTATACAATGATTATCGCGAATCAATAGACGGAAACCTTGCACTCGAAGGTTACTTTTCTACCTTGGAAATCTCAGCAGCGTTTTCCTCTGCTCACAACTTCACACAATAGTACTTGTTAGCCGGGTTTATTTCACGAGTGAAAAGCCTGTCCAGCAGCTATCAATCATCACTTTGTCTTACTGTCTGTGAACCATGCTGAACTAGGCCATACATTTTGTATTGGCTGTTAAAATTCGTCTTCCTTTCAATTCAATGACCGTCTGCTAGAGTAAAAGCAAACTGTTTTGAAGAAAGCATGAGCTGTTCATTATGAGCAAGCTGCACTGAAACTTTCTTTCACATATTCTATACGAGTTTGTTTATGCTAAGATACTTCTTTTCTTTTCAATGCATAGTTGTTGAAGGCGTTTCCGATTTTCTACAACCTTATGCCATTCATATTCCAAAGAGATGGAAATGAAGACACTGAGATTTTCAAATATTTGCCTCATTTATTATGCCATCATAGTAAACTAATCTAGTTCTCTCAGTATACAAATGAGCTAGACTGAATAACCCCAAAAAACATACGATGAACAATGGATGTGTTCGATATTTTATGCAAAATACACAAAAATAATCAGAAATTGATGAAAATCACATATATTCAGCATTGAGAAAGCACGACAGTCAAGGCTTCATCATGGAGTATACTAATAGCCGTACCATAATGTTGTCCTAGTCAACTGTGTTATTGAACGCAATGCCGTGTACGCAGTTTAAAATCTTTGAATGTCATCTTTCCATATCTAAATCAGATTATTTTGCAGCAAAAGTATAGTATTTTGACCAAGTATGGACGTCATATAGCTAACTCTTTAGATTTAATCACTGATTTCAGTGATATCGATAGATTTTCAATACATACGTACTTGGTTATCCAAGGTTCAATGCGATTTTTGGAGACGAACCTTAGATACTTTTTGTGATAGCATCTGGAATACACATTAAATTGTGTTCTCAAGCTACCAAAATAATACTCGCAACGATGCAATGTCCTTACAAGTCCACTCT